>APFE031493733.1:1843-89646 GCA_000404065.3 Pinus taeda | reverse complement strand
TCTCCCAGACGGTCTCGAAGACTTCGTGGTCTCTCACCACCAAGTTTAGAGCCTTCTCCGAGAAGGCGCAGAGGTAATAATACCGGTGGGTTTCATCCCACTGCGATTGACGCATCGGGGGTTGATCCTCCCCTCGAGGGCAATAGTATTGAAGCAAGGCCGGGTACTTCTATAGAACAAGAAAGGAACCCACCAATTCCTTCTCAAGTTCCCTTACAAGCAGAGGATATTATTGAGGTAGAAGAACTTTCAGAGTCGTTAGCAGCTCCGAATTCTCCCCTACCATCAAATTATCCACACGTATTGCAATACGTTGGAACTCCGTCACAAAGACCGGCAAGTCCAGGTTACGCTACGCGCTTACCTTCGATGACCACTACGGGAAGCATGGATTCTACTAGTGCTACGACTGCACAGACTCCTATATCTGTGCAAGGAGGTGGAACTATTTCCATCCCCTCCATCTCTTTATTCAGATCTTCTAGCACGTCTGTTGTTGGGTCTACTTCCATTCCGTCTACGAGTGGAAGTTCCTAAACAAATGCTTTCGATTCTGGGTACTTCCCATTTGGCGCCCAATCATCGGGCATTCCTTCAGATCCGTTTGGAGCCGCCACATCTATGATGAGTGCGTCGGCTTCATTCCAAGGTTTTCCATTTGGAAGTGGTCATATACCACATTCCAACCCTACGATAGGATCTATGCCTTTTTCTTCAGTAGGACAAAACAGAAATCCTTTCCAAGGTTGGAATAACCCTGGGCTTAGTAGTGCCGGAACTGGGAATCCATTCCTCAGCCACTATGGGAACAGGCCGTATACCACGGTTAGTTCATTCCAAAGCATTCCTCCCCTAGCTTCAGCTTGGAATCCATATCAAGGGTTGTCAACTCCTTACAATCCTTTAGGAGGAAACTTTGCAGGGTATAGTGGATATACGGCCGGAGTTGGTCAAACTCCGAGATTTGCTGGGTCACAAGGTCTCCCTTTTGGCTCGGCGAGTTCTACTGGTTACTTCGGGCAGCCTGGTGCCTCCCAAAATCCAGGCTAATCTTTTGAGAGCTTCGGGACTGCCGCCCAGTCAAGGTGGAATCCCCAAGCCCCGCCTAGACTTTTGTTTCTCGCAACGTTAAACTTGCCAGACCTCACTAAGTTAACTAATGCCCCAATCAAGTATAATCCGGCCTGGCCTCCAGTCCCGACTAAACTCCCTTCGGATATTCCAAAATTCGAAGGGAAAGGTGGTGAGGATTCGGGCGACCACGTAACCACGTTCCACTTATGGTGCTCATCGAACTCCCTGATCGATGATTCGGTTAGGTTGAGATTATTTCAACGCGCCTTAACTGGCGACGCGGCTAAGTGGTATATAGAGTTGCTTGGGGGCAGCTTTTCATCATTCGCCAACTTAGCCAATATTTTCTTGAACCATTTTCAGTTGCCCGTCCTGTATGATGCCGGAACTAAACTACTGGCTACTTTTTGTCAGGATAGGGCAACTCACATTTCCGATCACATCCAGGAATGGAGACGGAGAAAGAGGCTTATTAAATCCGAAATCCCTCCGGAGTATCGTCTCGAGTGGTTCTTAAAGTCTTTGGTACCTGAGATCTCCTAGGATGTCTCCATGTCAGGGGTCTATTCCGAGGAGCAAGCCATTTTTAGGGCCCAGCAATTAGAACTGATCTACTCTCAGTCTGTGATCCTACAAAAGTACTTGCCAGATTCTCCTGGATCTAAGGTTGATGTAGCTAAGCCGAAGCCAGGTCCCCACGCGGATGGCATTGTTGGGTTAGTAGACACAAATACGGTGAACTTGTTGAATCAATTGCAGCAGTTGTCGTTACAAACTGCTTCTAACAACAAAGTCACATCGTCTAATCCTTCCGCTTCCCAAAATTCTTCAATTAATGCCGTCCAATCGGATAATCCCAAAGGAAGTCAAAATTCCAATGGGAAAAAGAAAGGACGAGGTAAGAAAAAGAACCAGGATGGGAAGCCTGATGCAAACAAATCTGGCAATAATGCTGGTGGGGGTAGAAATGATTCGAAAAAGAAAGTTAAGTTTCCATGCAAGTTATGCGGTGGAGACCATTTAACTCATCTTTGCCCCAAGATTGAAGACGCTTAGCACTTATTAGGGCAGCAAGGGACTTCCAGTTCCCAAGTTGTGTTAACTAACCCTTTTCCCCAAGGGCAGCAACTTCTTGCTGGCGCGAGTTCAAACCTTGGAACCTCCGCAGGGGGCAACCAGGAAGGGGAAAAATATTCGAATGTTTTCATGATGGGTTCTAACGTTCATGTGGCTACTCGGTCACGTGATTACAGTGAAGCTGAAACTTCCAAGGATAAGGCTGTTCCCGAAAGTACTGACCTTCATATCGAGCGACCCCCTGTTGAGACTATACCACGGATACCGAAAGGTTCCGCTAAACGCGCGATGATTAAGACTAATGCTAGGGCCGCCCAAAATTACTCCATTGTGGAGGATCTGGCTCAGAGTCCGTGCGCTATGTCTGCTTTAGAGGTTCTCCAGTCATGTCTGGCTCAGAGAAGTGCTTTACTTTCCGTAATTGGGGCAATAGATCCGGCTAATTCTTTAGTGCTCACTTTTGACATGTTAAATGTCAAAAAGATACTCCCTCATCACATGGATTTTCAAGTAAAGTCTACATACCGGAGAATCAATATTTTTCGAACCGTTATTGATGAGGGGGCTTCCATGTGCATTATGTCGATGTCATGTTGGAAGGCTATTGGATCACCTTCGACCGTTCCTTCACCTACCGTCTTGACTACATTCAATGGCCATTCTCATAAGCCGCATGGGATTATCCCGACCTTTCCTATATGTGTTGGGGGGAAGGTCGTTAATATTGAAGTGGAAGTCGTCGATGCTAACCTAGATTATAATCTCTTGCTAGGAAGGAACTGGGTATACGAAATGGACGCCGTTGTGTCGACTCTCTTTCATGTCATTTGCTTTCCTCATGAGGGGAAAATCGTAAAGGTGGATCAATTAGACTATTCTCCAGTTGATCCTCAAGCAACTTTTGACTCCACTATTCCTTTAGTGGATAACCCTCGTCTGCCTACCGAGAATCTAGGAGTAGGGATGTACTCCTCGTTGATGGGTACCTTTGAGTTTCCCTCTCCTATTGCAAAAATCAATGCTATTTCATCATCTAGGGAGTTTTCTCGAGATGGGTTCTTTCGAACTCATTATTTTTCGGACCGCTGGACCTTGCCTTCACCTATGACCACATTAGTTGAAGGACAAGAGGATGGAATGGCATTCCCTATATCTGCAGCTGAGCTTAGATATTAGTCTATCATGAACTCTGCAGAAGACCATTCTACTCTTTCCGAAGAGGAGTTAGATGACGATGTGGCCCCTTCTTGGAGCCTTGACTCTACCTCTGCTTTGGACTGCTTGGATTTAGTTTTACCATCGGAAGAAGCAATCCTTGAAGTAATGATGGGCATAGATCAACCTTGGGAAGATTTACACCATCGTTCACACTTTCTTCCTCCATTGCAAGAGGTAGAGTCTAGATTCTCCGAGCTCTGTTCTAGTGATGTTTGTATGGTGTTAAACCCTTTGGCTCTAGCACACGTTCGTGCCGAAGGTAATATGTCGGTGATTTCAAAAACAACACCTATAAGCATCTCTAGGGACCCTAACACAATAGAGAATCTCTTCATCGGAATTGAGTGTTCCCCTGAAGAAATTCAAATATACACCGACTTATTTAAAGAATTTAGAGATGTATTTTCTTGGTCTTATGAGGAAATGCCCGGCATTGACCCATTATAGTTTAGCATGAGATCAAGACGTACGAAAACACTAAACCTGTCCGTCAAAGGCTTCGGTCGGTCAACCCTAGGAAAGCAGTAGCTATCAAAGCGAAAGTGGAGAAGCTGCTAAAGGCGGGATTTATATACCCTGTTCCTCTTACTAATTGGGTTTGTAACCCAGTCCCCGTAGATAAAAAGCAAGGAACAATCCGAGTATGCATTGATTTCAGGGACATAAACAAGGCTTGCCCTAAGGACAATTACCCCATGCCATTTATTGATCAGATTATCGATGAGTGTGCGGGTAATGAGATTTTTTCCTTCATGGATGGATTCTCTGGTTATAATCAAATTTCTATCCGTCCTGAAGACCAACATAAGATGGCCTTCATATGTCCCTGCGGTACCTTTGCATATAGAAAGATGCCTCTTGGTCTTAAAAATGCTGGAGCTACTTTCCAACGGGCCATGTCATATGCTTTCCACGACATTAAGCATATCATCGAAGCGTACTTAGATGATCTCGCTGCTCATTCTCGGAAGAGGACTGCTCATCCTAGCCACCTTCGAATGGTTTTCAAACGATGTCGTTTTTATAGAATCCGGTTGAATCCCAACAAGTGCGTTTTCGCGTTTACATCAGGTCAGTTGTTAGGGTTCATCGTGTCGAACGAAGGGATTTGGGTAGATCCCTTCAAGGTTGAGGCAATAGTTCGGTTGCCTCCCCCTTCTTCAATTCGTGAACTTCAGAGTCTTCAAGGGAAGGCTAATTTCTTACGGCGGTTTATATCAAATTATGCTGAGATCACTAAAGGGTTCATGCGGTTGTTACGGAAAGGAGTTCCATTTGTGTGGGACGACTTTGCGCAACGATCGTTTGATGCTTTGAAAAAAGCATTAGTCTCTACGCCGCTTTTGAGTCCACCGGATTATGGCAGAGACTTCCTTTTATATCTCGCAGCAGCAGAATCAACCATTGGTATGGTTCTGGTTCAGGAGGACGATGCTCTCATCGAGCACATGATTTATTATTTGAGTCGAGGCCTAATAGGCCCTGAACTTCGCTATTCCTCAGTAGAGAAATTAGCCTTGGCAGCTGTTCATGCTATCCAGCGGCTCCATCATTACATCTTGCTATGCAAAACTTTTGTCTTAGCAGTAGTCAATCCATTTCAATTTGTCCTCAGTAGGCGAGTGATTGGGGGAAAATATAATAGATGGATAGTCATCTTGCAAGAATTCGATCTCGAATTCTTGTCAGTTAAGTCTAAGAAATCCATGGTTTTTGCTGAGCTAATTTCTGAGTTGCCTTGTGGAGAGGACACGATTTATGAGGAAAGTTTTCCCGAGGAACATTTATTCCTCATCTCTTCACTCAACCCTTGGTATGGAGATATCATTGTATATCTCCAGACTTCGAAGTTTCCCTCTACTTTTTCCAAAGATGAACGTCGTAAATTATGTCACCTGGCTAAGAACTATGTTATCATTGGTGATACTTTATAGCGACGAGGGGTTCATTCAATCCTTCGACGCTGTTTGACCTTGGAAGAAGCAGAGTCTGTGCTTAATTATTGCCACAGTGGAGCTTGTGGTGGTAATCTATCAGGGCTTGCTACAGCCCAGCGCATCTTACGTGCTGGCTATTTTTGGCCTTCACTTTTTAAAGACTGTGTGGAAGCGGTCAAACATTGCCACCCTTGTAAAATCTTTACTCGAAAGATGCGTGCTCATCCAGCTCCTCTTTTTCCCGTCGTCATGGTCGGTCCTTTTACTAAGTGGGGTATTGATTTTACAACTTGTAATCCGCCTTCAGCAGCGAATCACAAGAATATTATTGTGGCAGTAGACTAATTTACGAAGTGGGCTGAAGCCATGCCCACTTATAAAAATGATAGTGACACGGCAGCTTTGTTTCTCTTCAATCAGGTTATCTCAAGGTTCGGTGTCCCGAGAGAGATTGTCACTGATCATGGCAGTCACTTCCAGAACCAACTCATGTTCGAATTGGCCTTTAAATTAGGTTTCCGTCAAGAGAATTCGTCTCCTTATTATCCTCAGGCCAATGGACAGGTCGAGGCAGTCAATAAAACTCTTAAGACGATACTCCAACGAACAATCGATAAAAATTGGTCTAATTGGCACATTATGTTGTATTCGGCTCTTTGGGCATACCGGACCTCCGTAAAAACTGCTACTAGTTTTACTCCTTTTCAGTTAGTTTATGGGATGGAATCTATATTTCCGATCGAATGTGAAATTCCATCTCTTAAATTAGTTGTAGAGCTCCTTCCAGAGACTTTGAGTCTCGAAGAGTGCCTCCTTCACTTGGAACATCTCGATGAGCAGCGTCGAGATGCCGCCACGATGAAAGAAGCCCATAAGAAAAGGGTAAAAATGCAGTATGATAAATCTGTCCATCCTCGAATCTTTTCTGAAGGCGACCTTGTCTTGGTCTATGACCAAGATAAAGACGCCTTGGGGGTAGGCAAGTTTAAGCATATGTGGTACGGTCCTTTCATTATTAAATGAGTTTTAGAAAAAGGGTCGTATGAGTTAATCGACTTTGAAGGAAACAAGCTGGAGGAGCCCCGAAACGGGCTCTACCTAAAGAAGTACTTTGCTTAAGTAGAAATCAGGCAATGGCTTCTTTGTATATTATGTATATTTGTACATATATTATCGAGAGCTTCGTGATGTCAACACTTTTTGGTTTGCTGTTGCAAGTGTTGATGGATGACTTGGTCTATTTTGGGTTTGCCGATGGTGCTAGTCGGCACACTCGGAATCTCGCTTGCGCAGCTTGGGTACTTTATTATCCAACTGGTCAATTTATGGTATCAAGAGGTGTATGCATTGGTCCTGCTTCGAATAATATGGCTGAGTATACTGTCGTTATTAATTTACTATCCGAGGCAATATCTTATGGGATTGACTTGTTAGTAGTGTATCTCGATTCTCAATTGATAGTGTCTCAATTAAATAACATTTATCGGGTAAGGGATCCATGTTTATATCGCCAATATTCTAAGAGTGAGGTTGTTGCAAAGATCATTTGTTTATTATAATTATTTGCACATTCCAAGATCTCATAATTAGTTAGTTGATTCTATCGCTAATCAAGCATTAGACTGGCACATCAATCATTCATCATAAAATCAAAGCATCAAAAAGTCAAACTGTATATATATATATATATATCATCATAAAAGTGTCTCCAATGTACATATGTTGTCCAAAAATATACAAAATTGGGACTCAAATGCCCATAATCATATCCGGCATATCTAATGCCCCGGCTCAGGATGAGTGGCTAAGTAAGTCACTATCGCATTGGCCACACACCAAAAAGTGCGAACCCAGTCACGTGGCATGCCAACCACATGATGCTGCATATCCTCCAGACGGTCCTCTATAGCAGCCATCGGTACTCGACAGCTCAGTCTAGTCAAGTGTCACTGGACGTTGTGTATAGTCCTCTCCGTCTCAGCAATTGCCTCTTCGGCTCCTTGGCCGCGTCGTCTGTGCCGAGAGAACCCATCTGGCCCCACCGGCCCAATATCTGGATCATGATCATCATATCAGTTATTTGAATCTCATCAAAAATATATATATTTTTTAAATTGCATCATTATATTTGAAAAATCCAAAAAAATCATAAAATCGAAAAATTCTTACCGATCTTGCCCCATGCTGCATCTGGCGGTAATTCTAGGTCAGGATCTCCTCGGAAGTCCAGCCCAGAATAGGGGTAGTCTTCTACGACAATGATCTGATGGTCCCACCAGGTGAAGAAATCATCGTCGAAGGCAGTCCTAGGAACCTCCCCACCCCCTAGACGTTTCATCAGATCAACCCATCGGCCCATACGTGGATTGCGTGGGGTGCTGATGGAAACTGCTACCCTGGGTCAGAGTGTGGGAATCCTCTTGAAGAAGAAGGTGCACAGAATAGTCCCGTAACCAAAGTTTTTGGTTTTTCCCCTCTTAATGGAAGTAAGCTGGCTCTTCATGCTGGCCAGAAGAGGAGTACACCAGTCAAACACTGTGTTGAGACAATCCACTGCCGCACTCATGTTGAGCCATGACGCCTGATGCAGTGAGGATGATCCATTCACTCGAGCTATGGTGAACAGGATGATCCATTCACTCGAGCTATGGTGAACAGGATGATCCTTAGTGATAAACTCTCCACATGTGCAATGGAGATCTGGCTCCCAACTTTCTTGGGATGTCCTGGGTAGTATATCTGTACATAGTCCTCTATAGTGAGGCTACTCCGCGTCCTACCCTGGGACTGTACTACCTCTCCCCTTCGGGAAAGGCCTGTGATAAAATATATGTCCTCCACTTCCACTCTGAGTGGAATATGATCTATCATAAAAGCTTCCTCATCGACATCCCAATAACCAATGAGCAATTCAAGCAGTCGCACATTGGCTTTCATGTTCGGTAGTTTGAAGAATTAGAGCAAGCCGCATCCTCGTAAAGCATATAAGGCTTGAGGATCATTCATAACCTCATTATCAACCACTGCATGTTCCCTTTCACGCCATGTGATCGGCATCCTGAGAAGAAATTGAGATTTCAACTGTTAGTTTTCATTTAAATTAGCTCGCGGCGTATACGCGGGTTACTGTATACACAGTCGCGTATAGGGCCCGCGTGTACGTGGGTTTCATATTATCAACCCGCGTATACGCCACGGCAAAATTTTAGTCAATATTTCAACGGTGAAACATCAATGGAAAACCTTAAAATTAATCACAATGCATTGCAAGCTAAGTGTAAGGGTTACCTGGAAGATTTTGTGGAATTTGAACGGTCGAAATTGATGCACGAAGAATTTTCTCCTTTTGCTCCAAATATTTGCTCTCCAAGTCGAACGGTAACAATGGTGAGTCCAAAATCCTTTTTATAGGTTTTGAAAATGCAAAATTTTTTCAAAATTTCATTTTGATTGGTTTCATGTGACTTTTAACTTGGGAGCTCGCAGTGTCGAGATTGGTTTGCTTTTCAGGACATTTTGGACATTTTCCGACTTTTTCGAGACGATTCCATGAACGCTGACCCGTCATGGCAGGTATCGTTTTTTCGTTGGCATATAGGTTAGCGACATTACTTTTTCATTGCATTATGCATACTAGCCTTTATCAGTCGATACATCTGCCATAGGGTCGATCCCATCGTGTTATGGTTCGTAAACCATCTTCACTCGCCAATTGTTAAATCATGAAACGATGGTAGAGCCATCCTTTACATGGGCATCGTAGTTAGCACCTCACTGACATTTGTTGACCATGCTGCTTCATTTGAGTTGGCTCGGGAGTCCTCTGTAGTCCCGCCATGACTTATGTGTGGAAGACTCATTTCTCTCAGCTTCTTCGCTTTGTTCTGGCCTTATACCCTAGAGGCTCCTTTGTGTTAAGTTGTACTGCTGCATTGCATGTTGACCATTTGTGCCTTTTGGCCTAGAGCCGGCTTCACTAGACTCGTGTTTAAGCCAAATTTTGTCCATGACGTCTCCAAAAATCAACCCTGCATACCTTTAACCCCTGCAACTTGACATACCTTGACCCATGGGAAGGACATACCTTTGAGTGTCACCGACCAATTTTCGCCTCCCTGCATTAAGCATAGGAATGTTCCCCTCCCAGGAACTAGATCATCTGTTTCACTGACACTCGTCCTTTCCACTATACCA
This sequence comes from Pinus taeda, assembly GCA_000404065.3. NCBI lineage: Eukaryota > Viridiplantae > Streptophyta > Pinopsida > Pinales > Pinaceae > Pinus > Pinus taeda. The sequence goes on along the minus strand of APFE031493733.1, from coordinate 80,146 downwards.
TAGCATTCTTTTATTCTTTTTCGAGCTTAACAGAAAAAGACAAAAAAAATTAAATATTTCAAAAAGAGCGAGAACGGGACAGTATTTCCACCTCTTATTAGCAGCTAGAGTTAGTCATGTCGCCCTTGAACAAAGCACTCAAAACAAAGTCTACTCCGCTTGGGTGGGATTTAGTTTGACTTAGTTTCGCCATAACCATTGTTATCGAGTCAGTTCTCCCCCGATTGGTTATCTCTTCCAATCATATGGAGGGTTCGTTCATGCCTCCTGCATGACGAAATTATACAGATTCATCATATGCTGCCATAGTCACATTGAGTCGTGCTTTTGTTCAAGGGAAGTTAGCCTGAGTCGGCCTCTCTGCGGTGTCTCTTGACTCATTTCTTCAGTCGGCCATCCCGGTTGTCAGTGTCATGTCTTACATCACATCAGTTATATTGGTCCTTTACTCGTGCTGGTTTGAGAAGGTCCCCATTGACTTCTTACCGGCGGGTCTTGTCCTTATCGACAACGACATCTTGCTCTGAGGGCAGACCTAGAGTTGCACCCTGGCCCTATTTTCATTATTGATAGGTTACCTTGTGCTCAGCATCGATCAGTATCATGGGTCTTTGACTGAGTGGTTTCCCTTGTGTTCGACGTCAGCTTACATTATCACACATTAGGATTCGTGCGGTACCTTGGTTTCCATTTGACCCTATTGGTGGATACCCCACCTCTGTGTCAGCTTTCATTATTGGTTGGTTCAGAGGGTTTCTGTCGTGCGCTAGCTACATCTTGTGTACGTCGGAAACGTACCTCGGTTCGGTTACTACATCTTTCTTCGTCCGATTCCTTCCACATTATTGGCCTACGATTTACACTCGTGCTAGATTGATGAAGGATGCCTTAATGCCTTCCTTCTAGCGGATCTTTCCCTATCGACTCCGACTCATTGCTCTGGGGCAAAGATCTAGAGTCCATCTAGCAGTACCTTGGGGTTTGCAGTCATTAGTGGCAGATCCTTCGCTATCGACAGTGGGAAACCATCATTGTCTCCTGATCGATAGATTCTTACACGTGTTCGACTTCAGCTCATTTATTCACACTTGTTAGTTTGTACTGGGTACCTTGACCACTCATTATCATTATCGGTGAGTAGTCTCGCGTTTGTTAACGGTATACATTAATGACCGGTAATCAAATGATTTCTCACATGGTCGACTTCAGGTCATTTATTCCCATGGTGTAGAAATGTATCACGGCGGTCGATGAAGACCTCAGGTTGTATCAGCATTCATTGGTTCACTTGACAGTTGCTCCTATTACTGCTAGTTGATACCATTCCACCTTATATGTTGCAGTCAGTCATGGTGACATTCTATATGGTGACACCTGAGTTTGCAGTGCAGTACCATCCTTATCCATCATGTTCAGTTGGTACCTTTTGGGATCAGTCTTTGATATCAGTGATCTATTGTATCTTCCAGCATCATTGACAGTTTATATGTGATATTCAGACATGTAGTTGTTCGATTATGATCAGATGATCCATTATGTATTTTCCAGTCATTTATACTTGTATACTTAGTGGATCTGCTTGTACTTGATATGCGAACATGCTTTGCTTTCTCTGAGCATGGGTATGCCCACCTCAGATGGTGTTTCTTTCTGATCTCCTTTTGTGGCTTGGCAGGATTAATTCTGGTGAAGTACTCCTCGGTTTTTGGCAGATTTCATTTCCATGTACTTGCTTAATATATTTCGGCCATCATGTTCCCCTTCTGACCTCATATATTAGGGGGCATCTGTTATAGCTCCAAATCTCACTATTATGGTTTGGGATGCTGCACTCATGGCCTAGGGCAACCCCTCCTTCCAGACCTAGTCCCAAATTTAAAAAACAGTGTTTTATTCTTTGTACGCGACATTGCCTTGAGTTAAACACGTGTATACACGGGTAGGCATATACCCAACCCGTGTATATGTATTAAAACACTTAAAAAAATATAAAACTCCTTATTTTCGGGCGGAGATCGCGGGTTTTACTTGCTGATCACCTGTTAGTGCCCGTGGCCCAATTGTTCCCAACCAACTCCTAACTAAAAAACTACTTTGGGAGTGGTATAAAAAGACCTCAAAGGGAAGGCCTAAGGGAGGAGAGAAGAGAGAGAAAGGTTATTATACTGAAATTTTTCCCTTGACTAGGTCTGAAGACCCTTGTGCCTTCTGCACTTCCCCCATTTGTACAGGAAACCCTTGTTTCCTTATGTGTTGATGTTCATCTATTAGTTATGGCATCATGAAGTGAGTCTTGGAAGGATATATGCGAAAGGCTTGAGGCTGGACGGATCCAGAAGGAAGCTTTGCTTGGAGCCTGCAAAAGGTTACTCAGGTGATATTACTCCTTTTGTACATTCTATTTGTCTATAATAAAGAAACACGTCTTGGTTCTTGATATGCTTCTTCTTTATGTTTATGATGTTCATGCTTGAATTTCATATGTGAATGGTTGTTTAAAGTTCATAACTAACTTCCTTCTTTTATAACATTAAGATGATTTCGTTATAAGTCTTTGTCCATATACTGCTGTATTCTTTGGAATTGGTTGTTTTACAGGACAAAGGAGCGAAAGGGACTTGAATAAGGGTTTGGACCCTTGAGGAACTTCTCAAACTTAGGACCTGAGGTACGCCCTTCTTACTTTAGAATTTACTTTTAATAGCATAATGGATGTGTGAATGTGTGTTTCTTTGTTTAGACAACTTTCAGTCTGCTAGGGTTTCCACCGAAAAGCGCTAGGGGAGCAATTCCCTCAACAAAATTGGTGACTCCACTGGGGACAACACTCTTGTTGTTCCTAGTTTGGGTGTTTGTCAAGCCAATCAGGGCTCAGTTGCTTGTTGGTTTGTTGTTACTATCTGGTTTGTTCTTGAACTCTAAGTTTTGCCTGTTTCTTCAATTTGTTTTTTATTTTTCTTGAAATATTTCATATACGTTGTTTTTCTTAGTTACAGAAGCGTACGTACGCTTGTTTCCTGAAGTAAACCCGCGTATACGCAGGTTTCCTCAGGCATAGTCACGTATACACGCAATCTGCACATAAGTACAGTCACGTATATATTGCAATTTTCAAGATTTATAAATTTTTGTGTCTCTGAAGGTTTGTCTGGTGGTTTGATTCAGTTTGAAACAGTCAATTTTGTCAGTATCAGTTGTTTGTTTTACAGCAAGCGTCTTACTCCGATTTCTCTCTGATTGTAAGGAGTATTGGTCTTGTTTTGTCTTTGCAAGCGTCATCGTTTTTTGCTAAAAGAACACAAGATTTCTTGTTGAAATCTTGGTTTCTCTGATTTATCAGGGCAAAAAGATTGTTATCAATCTTTGTGTTGAATTTGGTTTTTGGTGAATTTTTGTTTGCTTGACAAAACCGCTTTTTGTGACCATCTACTTCTTTGTTTCATGAAAGTTGTCAATTGATACTTTCTTGAAATTGTCTTTTTGATCTTTTTGGTTCTTTGTTACCAAAGCTTTCATTGCTGATTTCGATTGTTAAAGAGAATATTTAAACACGTTTGTTTTTGTTGAGTTTTCATCCATTGTATGGTGTCAGCTTGCAAAATTGGTTGTTGCTTGTTGTTTCAATCGCAAAGTTTCAGTTTTGTTAAGAGCATTTTTTAAAAGACTTTTTGTTGCTACTTTGAAGAGAACTTTTTGAAAAATTTTGTTTTGCTTTCTTGAACTTGCTTTTCATTTGGTTTCCTTTTGGTGAATGAAAGTGCTTTATGTCTATCTTGAGTTTTGTTTTTAGTGTTTAGATGAAATGAATGGTAGCATCTCATATTCCATCTAAACATTCTAAGTGGCAAAACAAAATTTGATAAGAAAAGAAACTTTCATTTCTTGTTTTTAGAGTTGTTTTGGATCTTGCATCAAGCATATAGTTGTTGCATTAGGATAGATTTGCATCTCTTTAGGCATACATAGTTTTGCTACCTTTTGAGTGTGAAGTGTGAATTAACGAAAAGAAAAGAAAAATTTGTTTCGTTAGAAGTTTCCTTTCGAACCTTGTAGAAATTACTCTTCATCGAAAAACAATGACAAGTGCACATGCATATAGTTAGGTTTTATTAAAAAAAATTGCGTCGAAAAAACACCACTAGTTTCACTTCCATCATCCCCTGACTTAAAGAACATCCCATTTTAAAATCAAGCGCTAACTACAATTCACTAGAACTTTTTCTTTTAATTTAAATACACCAACAAGTTTTAGGATTTTAGGGCCTTGGATTAGGCGAGTGGAGAGTTAACTCTCCAAGGCCATTTAAACGTCAAATATAGGAGTCTGAATAACGAGAGAAAATCCAATAGCGTTAGAAAGACCAGGAAAGCTCCGGATCTGGTAGTTAAGCACGAGGATTTGTGAAGACAGGGAAGAGAGATACCCCCTCTCCTACTTGTTTGAACTTACCTCACGACCGTTTCGCCTAGCTTCTACGACGAGTTGCTATCCATAGTTACTACTCCTAGGGAACTACATAGGTGGCTGTGGAGGGGAATCCCGTGGCACCTGAGGTCGACGTTGTATCACTCTCGACAGTACTACTGGAGGGCACCCTTGCGAATCTTGGGGGCTTGCACCGATGCAGGCTGTTGTTAGGAGGTTAGCGTAACTTCCTCTATTACCTCCGCTGATAGGCCTGGGCCCTCATCATCCCATACCATCTTCGGAAGGCCCCTTATTTCACTTTCTCGTATTTTGGTGTCCGGTCCTAATCACCCGGAGCGGAAATACTTGGAAATTGTTTGACTGGATGTATCTTTAGGGACTTTATAGTGGGTGCTCTGTGCTCTTAGTCGGCCTAGCTTTCAATTTTTTGAGTCTTTATTTAGATTTTAAACAAGAAATTCAAAGTGGCTTACCTTTAAACAAGAAATTCAAAGTGGCTTACCGATCTCCTAGACAGTCTTGAAGACTTCGTGGTCTTTCACCACCAAGTTTAGAGCCTTCTCCGAGAAGGCGCAGAGGTAATAATACCTGTGGGTTTCGTCCCATGGCAATTGACGCATCAGGGATTGAACCTCCTCTCGGGGGCATTAGTATTCAAGCAAGGCCTGGTACTTCCGCGGAACAAGAGAGGAACACTCCTGTTCTTTCTTGAGTTCGCCTACAAGCGGAGGATAATATAGAGGTAGAAGAACTTTCAGAGTCATTAGCGGCTCCGAATTCTCCCCTACCGTCTAGTCATCCACACGTATTACAATACGTTGGGACTCCGACACATAGACCGTCAAGTCCAGGTTATGCTATGCACTTACCTTCGATGACCACTACTGGAAGCATGGCTTCTACAAGTGCTACGACTGTACAGACTCCCATATTTGTACAAGGGGGAGGAACTATTTCCATCCCCTCCATCTCTTTATTCAGATCTTTTGCTAGGACGTCTTTTGTAGGGTCTACCTCCATTCCGTCCACGAGTGGAAATTTCCAAACCAATGCTTTTGGTTCTGGATTCTTCCTATTTGGCGCCCATTCACAGGGCATTCCTTCAGCTCCGTTTGAGGCTACCACGTCCATGATGAGTGGATCGGCTTCGCTCCAAGGTTTTTCGTTCGGAAGTGTTCATGTACCACATTCCAACCCAACGATAGGATCCATGCCTTTTTCTTCTGTAGGACAAAGCAGCAATCCTTTCCAAGGTTGGAATAACCCTAGGCTTAGTAGTGTCGGAACTGGGAATCCATTTTTCGGCCAAAATATTGGAATAGCTTGTATACCACGGTTAGTTCATTCCAAAGTATTCCTCCCCTAGCTTCGGCTTGGAATCCATATTAGGGGTTATCAACTCCTTATAATCCTTTAGGAGGAAACTTTGCTGGGTATGGTGGATATACGGCCGAAGTTGGTCAAACTCTGAGTTTTGCTGGGTCGCAAGGCTTGCCTTTTGGTTCAGCGGGTTCTACTGGTTACTTCGGGCAACCTAGTGCCTTCCAAAATCCAGGCCAATCTTTTCAGAGCTTTGGGAGTTCCGCCCAGTTAGGGTGGAATCCCCAAGCTCCTCCTAGACTTCCGTTTCTAGAAAAGTTGAACTTGCCAGATCTCACTAAGTTAACTAATGATCCAATCAAGTGCAATCTGACCTGGCCTCTGGTCCCAACTAAACTCCCTTCGGACATTCCAAAATTCGAAGGGAAGAGTGGTGACCCGGGCGACCATGTAACCATGTTCCACTTGTGGTGCTCATCGAAGTCCCTGATCGATGATTCAGTTAGGTTGAGATTATTTCAACGCACCTTGACTGGTAACGTGGCCAAATGGTATATAGAGTTGCCTAGGTGCAGCTTTACATCATTCGCCGACTTAGCCAATATTTTCTTATACCATTTTCAGTTGCCTATCCGGTATTATGCCGGAACCGAACTACTGGCTACTTTTTGTCAGGATAGAGCAACTCACATTTCTGATCATATTCAGGAATGGAGACGGAGAAAGAGGCTCATTAAAGCTGATATCCCTCCGGAGTACCGTCTCGAGTGGTTTTTGAAGTCTTTGATACCTAACATCTCCAAGGATGTCTCCATGTCTGGGGTCTATTCTGAGGAGCAAGCCATTTTTAGGGCCCAGTAATTAGAATTGATCTACTCTCAGTCTGGGATCCTACAAAAATACTTGCCAGATGCTCCTGGGTCTAAGGTTGACGTAGCTAAGCCGAAGCCAGGTCCCCACACGGATGGTATTGTTGGGTCAGTAGACATGAATACGGTGAACTTGTTGAATCAATTGCAGCAGTTGTCTTTACAAACTGCTTCTAACAACCAAGTCACATCGTCTAACCCTACGGCTTCCCAAACCTCTTCGATTAATGTCGTCCAATCTGATAACCCCAAAGGAAATCAAAATTCCAATGGGAAAAGGAAAGGACGAGGTAAGAAAAAGAACCAGGATGAGAAGCCTGATGCAAATAAATCCGGCAACAATGCTGGTGGTGGTAGAAATGAGTTGGAAAAGAAAGTCAAGTTTCCATACAAATTGTGCAGTGGAGACCATTTAACTCATCTTTGCCCCAAGATTGAAGATGCTCAGCGCTTGTTAGGGCAGCAAGGGACTTCTAGCTCCCAAGCTGTGTTAACCAACCCTTTTCCCCAAGGGCAGCAACTTCTTGCTAGCGTGAGTTCAAACCCTGGAACCTCCGCAGGGGGCAACCAGGAAGGGGAAAAATCATCAAATGTTTTCATGATGGGTTCTAACGTCCATGTGGCTACTCGATCACATGATTATGGTGAAGCTGAAACTTCCAAGGACAAGGCTGTTCCCGGAAGTACTGACCTTCATATCGAGCGACCCCTTGTTGAGACTATACCATAGATACCAAAAGGTTCCGCTAAACGCACGACTATTAATCCTAATGTTAGGGCCGCCCATAATTACTCCATTGTGGAGTATCTGGCCCAGAGTCTGTGCGCCATGTCCGCTTTAGAGATTCTCCAGTCGTGTCTGGTTCAAAGAAGTGCTTTACTTTCCGCAATTGGAGCAGTTGATCCAACTAATTCTTTAGTGCTCACTTTCGACATGTTAAATGTCAAAAAGCGACTCTCTTATTACATGGCTTTTCATATAAAGTCTACATACCGGAAAATTAACATTTTTCGTACCGTTATTGATGAAGGGGCTTCCACGTGCGTCATGTCGATGTCATGTTGGAAGGCTATTGGATCACCTTCGGCTGTTCCTTCACCTACCGTCTTGACTGCATTCGATGGCCATTCTCATAAGCCGCATGGGATTATCCCGGCCTTTCCTATATATGTTGGGGGGAAGGTCATTAATATTGAAGTAGGAGTCGTAGATGCTAACCTAGACTGTAATCTCCTCTTAGGAAGGAACTGGGTATACGAAATGGACTCCGTTGTTTCGACTTTGTTTCGTGTCATTTTCTTTCCTTATGAGGGGAAAATCGTGAAGGTTGATCAATTGGATTATTGTCCAATTGATCCTCAAGCAAGCTTCGACTCTACTATTCCTTTAGTGGATAACCCTCGTCCGCCTACTGAGAATCTAGGAGTGGGGATGTATTCCTCATTGATGGGTACTTTTGAGTTTCCCTCTCCTATTGCTAAAATCAATGCCATTTCGTCATCTAGGGAGTCTTCTTGAGAAGAGTTCTTTCGGAATCATTATTTTTCAGACCCTTGGACCTTGCCTTCACCTACGACCACATTAGTTGAAGGACAAGGGAATGGAATGGAATTTCCTATATCTGCAGCTGAGCTTAGATATCAGTCTATCGTCAACTCTGCAGATGACCATTCTACTCCTTTTTCCGAAGAGGAGTTAGATGGCGATGTGGCCCCAGCTTGGAGCCTTGATTCTACCTCTGCTTTAGACTACTTAGATTCAGTTTTACCTTCGGAAGAAGCAATTCTTGAAGCAATGATGGGTATAGATTGACCTTGGGAAGATTTACACCATCGTTCATACTTTCTTCCTCCATTGCAAGAGGTAGAATCTAGATTCTCCAAGCTCTGTACTAGTGATGTTTGTACGGTGTCAAATCCTTTGGCTCCAGCACATGTTCATGCTGAAGGTAATATGTCGGTGATTTCAAAAACAATACCTATAAACATCTCTAGGGACCCTAACATGATCGAGAATCTCTTCATCGGAATTGAGTGTTCCCCTGAAGAAATTCAAATTTACACCAACCTGTTCAAGGAATTTCGAGATGTATTTTCTTGGTCTTATGAAGAAATGCCTAGCATTGACCCATCTATAGTTTAACATGAGATCAAGACGTATGAAAACGCCAAACCAGTTCATCAAAGGCTTCGGCCGGTTAACCCTAGGAAAGCAGCAACTATCAAAGCTGAAGTTGAGAAGCTGCTAAAGGCGGGTTTCATATACCTTGTTCCTCTTACTGATTGGGTTTCTAATCCAGTACCTATGGATAAAAAGCAAAGAACAATCCGAGTATGCATCGATTTTAGGGACCTAAACAAGGCTTGTCCAAAAGATAATTACCCCACGCCATTCATTGATCAGATTATCGACGAGTGTGTAGGTAATAAGATTTTTTCCTTCATGGATGGTTTTTCTGGTTATAATCAAATTTCTATCCGTCCTGAAGATCAACATAAGACAGCCTTTATATGTCCCTGGGGCACCTTTTCATACAGAAAGATGCCTTTTGGTCTTAAAAACGCTGGAGCCACTTTTCAGCGGGCCATGTCATATGCTTTCCACGACATAAAACATGTCATCGAAGCATACTTGGATGATCTTGTTGCTCGTTCTCGAAAGAGAACTAATCACCCTAGTCACCTTCGAATGGTTTTTGAGCGATGTCATTTTTATAAAATCCGGTTGAATCCCAACAAGTGCGTTTTCACGGTTACGTCCGGTCGATTGTTAGGGTTCATTGTGTCAAATGAAGGGATTCCGGTTGATCCCTTCAAGGTTGAGGCAATATTTCAATTGCCTCCCCCGTCCTCAATTCAACAACTTCGAAGTCTTCAAGGGAAGGCTAATTTCTTAAGACGATTTATAGCGAACTATGACGATATCACTAAAGGGTTCATGCGTTTGCTACGGAAAGGAGTTCCATTTGTATGGGATGACTTTGCACAACGATCGTTTGATGCTTTGAAAAAGGCACTAGTCTCTACCCCGCTTTTGAGTCCACCGGATTATGGGAGAGACTTCCTTTTGTATCTCACTGCAGCAGAATCAACCATTGGTATGGTTCTCGTTCAGGAGGACGATGCTCTCATCGAGCATGTGATTTATTATTTGAGTCGAGGCTTAATAGGTCCTGAACTTCGCTATTCTCTGGTTGAGAAGTTGGCCTTGGCAGTTGTCCATGCTGTCCAGTGGCTCCGTCACTATATCCTGCTGCGCAAAACATTTGTCTTAGCGGTGATCAATCCATTTCAATTTGTCCTCAGTAGGCGAGTGATTGGGGGCAAATATAGTAGATGGATAGTCATCTTGCAAGAATTTGATCTTGAGTTCTTATCTGCCAAGTCTAAGAAATCCATGGTTTTTGCTGAGCTAATTTTTGAGCTGCCTTGTGAAGAGGATATTGTTTATGAGGAAAGTTTTCTCGACGAACATTTATTCCTCATCTCTTCACTCGACCCTTGGTATGGATATATCATTGTCTATCTCCAGACTTCGAAGTTTCCCTCTACTTTCTCCAAGGATGAACGTCGAAAATTACGTCACCCGGCTAAAACTTATGTTATCATTGGTGATACCTTATACTGTCGAGGGGTTGATTCAATCCTTCGGTGTTTTTTAACCTTAGAGGAAGTAGAATCAATGCTAAATGACTGCCATTGTAGAGCTTGTGGTGGTCATCTATTAGGGCTTGCTATAGCCCAGCGCATCTTACGTGCTGGCTATTTTTGGCCTTCACTCTTTAAAGACTGTGTGGAAGAGGTCAAACGCTGTCACTCCTATCAAATCCTTACTCGGAAGATGCGTGCTCATCCAGCTCCTCTTTTTCCTGTTGTCACCATCGGTCCTTTTACCAAGTGGGGTATTGATTTTACAACTTATAATCCACCTTCAGCGGCGAATCACAGGTACATTATCGTGGTTGTAGACTACTTTACGAAGTGGGTCGAGGCCATGCCCACTTATAAAAATGATAGTGACACGGCAACATTGTTCCTTTTCAATCAGGTTATCTCAAGATTTGTTATCCCGAGAGAGGTTGTCATTGATCATGGCAGTCATTTCCAGAATCAACTGATGTTTGAATTGGCTCTCAAATTGGGTTTCCGGCAGGAGCATTCATCTCCTTATTATCCTCAGGCTAATGGACACGTCGAGGCAGTCAATAAAACTCTTAAGACGATCCTCCAACGGACAATCAACAAAAATCAGTCTAATTGGCACGTTATGTTGTATTCAGCTCTTTGGGCATACCGGACCTCCGTGAAGACTGCTACTGGTTTTACACCTTTTCATTTGGTTTATGGGATGGAATCTATCTTTCCAGTTGAATGTGAAATTCCATCTCTTAATTTAGTTGTTGAGCTCCTTCCAGAGACTTCGAGTCTCGAAGAGTGCCTCCTTCACTTGGAACATCTCGATGAGTAGCGTCGAGATGCCACCACGATGAATGAGGCTCATAAGAAAAGGGTTAAAACGCAGTATGATAAATCTATCCGTCCTCGAGTCTTTTCTGAAGGTGATCTTGTCTTGGTCTATGACCAAGATAAAGACACCTTGGGGGCAGGCAATTTTAAGCCTATGTGGTACGGTCCTTTCATTATTAAACGAGTTTTAGAAAAAGGGTCATATGAGTTAATCGATTTTGAGGGAAACAAGCTGGCAGAGCCCCGAAATGGGCTCTACCTAAAGAAGTACTTTTCTTAAGTAGGAGTTAGGCAATGGTTCTTTGTACATTATGTATATTTGTACATATATCATTGAGAATTTTTGATATCAACACTTGTTGGTCTACTATGGCAGGTGTTGATGGATGAGTTGGTCTATTTTGGGTTCGTCGATGGTGCTAGTCAGCACACTCGGAATCTCGCTTCCGCAGCTTGGGTACTCTATTATCCAACCGGTCAATTGATGGTATCAAGAGGCATATGCATTGGTCCCACTTCAAATAATATGGCTGAGTATATGGCCATTATTAATTTACTATCCGAGGCAATTTCTCACGAGATCAACTCGTTGGTAGTTTATCTTGATTCTTAATTGATAGTGTCACAATTAAACAAAAATTATCGGGTAAGGGATCCATGTTTATATCGCCAGTATTTAAGGGTGAGGTTGTTGCAAAGATCATTTTTTTATATTAATTATTTTCACATTCCAAGATCTCATAATTGGTTAGTTGATTCTATCGCTAATCAAGCATTAGACTGACACCAATCATTCATATCACAATAAAATCAAGCATCAAAAAGTCGAACTGTATATATATATATAATATAATATCATAAAGCATCTCGAGTGTACATATGTTGTCTAAAAATATACAAAATCGGGACTCAAATGCCCATAATCATGTCTAGCATATCTAATGCCCTGGCTCAGGATGAGTAGCCAAGTAGGTAACTATCGCATTGGCCACACACTGAAAAGCGCGAACCCAGTCACATGGCATGCCAACCACATGACGCTGCATATCCTCAGGAAGATCCTCTATGGCAGCCATCGGTACTCGGCAGCTCAGTCTCGCCAAGTGTCGCTGGACTTTATTTAGAGTTCGTTCTATATCAGCAGCCACCTCTTTAGCTCCTCAGTCGCGTCGTCCATGCCGCGGGAACCCATCTGGTCATATCGGCCCAATATCTGGAACATGATCATCATATTAGTCATTTGAATCCCATCAAAAATATTTTTCAAAATGCATCATTATATTTGAAAAATCCAAAAAATCATAAAATAAAAAATTCTTACCGATCTCGCCCCATGTTGTGTTCAGTGGTAATGCTAGAATAGGATCTCCTTGGAAATCCAGCCCAGCATAGGGGTAGTCATCTACGGCGATGATCTGTTGATCCCACCAAGTGAAGAAGTCATCGTCAAAGGCAGTCCTTGGGACCTCCCCACCCCCCATACATTTCATTAGATCAGCCCACCGGCCCATGCGTGGATCTCGTGGGGTGCTAATGGAAACTGCTACCCTAGGGCGGAGTGCGGGAACCTTCTCGAAAAATAAAGTACATAGGATAGTCCCATATCCAAATTTTTTGGTCTGTCCCCTCTTGATAGAAGTGAGTTGGCTCTTCATGTTGGTGAGAAGAGGAGTACACCAGTCGAACACAGTAGTGAGACAGTCAACTGCCACGCTCATGGTTAGACGTGATGCTTGATGCAGAGAGGACGATCCGTTCACTCGAGCTATGGTGAATAGGATTATCCTTGGTGATAAACTCACCACATGTGTGATGGAAATCTGGCTCCCAACCTTCTTGGGATGTCTCGGGCAATATATCTGTATGTAGTCCTCTATCGTGAGACTGCTCCATGTCCTGCCCCGAGAATGTACTACCTCTCCCCTTCGAGAAAGGCCCGTGATGAAATAGATATCCTCCACTTCTACCCTAAGTGGCATTTGGTCAATCATAAAGGCTTCCTCCTTGACGTTCCAATAATCAATGAGCATCTCAAGCAGACGTGTGTTTGCTTTCATATTCGGCAGTGTGAAGAATTTAAGCAAACTGCATCCCCGTAGGGCATCCAAAGCTACAAGATCATTCATGACTTCATTATCCACCGCTGCGTGCTCTCTTTCATGCATTCTAATAAAAAAATGATTTTCAACCGTTAGTTTTTATTTAAAATTGTTCGCGGCGTATATGCGTGTCCCTGTGCGCACAGTCGCGTATAGGGACTACGTGTATGTGGGTTTCATATTACCAACCTGCGTATATGCCGCGGTGAAATTTTGGGCAAAAAATTCAACGGTGAAACATTAATTAAAAATCTTAAAACCAGTCACAATCAATTTCAAGCTAAGTATAAGAGTTACCTGGAGGTTTTTGAAGAATTTGAACGGTTGAATTTGGTATATGGGAAGTTTGCTCCTTTTGCTCCAAATCCTTGCTCTCAAACTCAAATGGAAAAATGGTGAGTCCAAAATCCCTTTATAAGTTTTGGAAATGCAAAATTTTTTTCAAAATTTTATTTTGTTTGGCCTCATGTGACTTTTAACTTGGGAGCTTGGAATGTCGAGAATGGTTTGTTTTTCAAGACATTTTGGAGGTTTTTTTGATAGTTTCGAGACGGTTCCATGATTGCTGATCCGTCATGGCAGGTATCGTTTTCTCACTAGCATATAGGTTAGCGACACTATTTTTCTGTTGCATTATGCATACTAGCCTTCATTCACTGATACATCTGCCATAGGGTCGACCCCATCGTGTTATGGTTCGTAAGCCATCTTCACTCGCCGATTCTTGAAATCATGACACGATGGTAGAGCCATCCTTTACATGGGCATCGTAGTTAGCACCTCGCTGACATTTGTTGCCCATGTTGCTCCGATTTTAGTAGGCTCGGGAGTCCTCTGTAGTCCCGCCATGACTTATGCGTTGAAGACTCATTCCTCTTAACCTCTTTGCATTGTTCTGGCCTTATACCCTAGAGGCTCCTTTGTGTTGAGTTGTACTACTACATTACATGTTGACCACTTGCACCTTTTGGCCTAGAGCCGGCTTCACTTGGACTCGTGTTTAAGCCAACTTTTGACCATGACGACTGCAAAATCAACCTTGCATACCTTTGAATTCTACAACTTGACACACCTTGACCTATGGAAGGAACGCACCTTTGAGTGACACTGACCAGTTTTCACCTCCCTGCATTGAGCATAGGAATGTTCCATTCCCAGGAACTAGATCATATGTTTCACCGACACTCGTTCTTTCCACTATACCATAGATTCTTTTGTTTCTTTTTCAAGCTTAACAGAAAAAGACAAAAAAAATTAAAAATTCCAAAAAGAGCAAGAACGGGACAGTATTTCCATTTATTATTGGCAACTAGAGTCAGTCATGTCGCCCTTGAACAAAGCACTCAAAACAAAGTCTCCTCCATTTGGGCGGGATTTAGTTTGACTTAGGTACACCTCAACCTTGTTATTGAGTCAGTTCTCCCCTGATTGGTTATCTCTTCCAATCATATGGAGGGTTCGTTCGTGCCTCCTGCATGACGAACTTATACAGAGTCATCATATGCTGCCACATAGTCCATTGAGTCCATGCTTTGTTCAAGGGATGAGCCTGATTCGGCCTCTCTAGGTGGCCTCTTGACCATTTTTCAGTCGGCATCCCTGGTTGTCAGTGTCAAGTTAATATCACATCAGATATTTGGTCCTTTACCTCGTGCCGGTTTGGAAAGGTCCCCATGACTTCTTGCTGGCGGGTCTTGTCCTTAACCGAACGACGACATCTTGCTCTGGGAAAGGCCTAAAGCTACACCCTGGCCCTATTTTCAATTATTGACGAGTCACTTGTGAGCATCGATCAGTATCATGGGCTTTGACTGAGTGGTTTCCCTTGTGTTCGACATCAGCTTACATTATCACACATTGGGATTCGTGCAGTACCTTGGTTTCCATTTGACCCTATTGGTGGATACCTCACCTCTGTGTCAGCTTTCATTATTGGTTGGTTCAAAGGGTTTTTGTCGTGCCCTAGCCACATCTTGTGTATGTTGGAAATGTACTTCGATTGGGTTACTCCATCTCTTTCGTCCGATTCCTTCCACATTATTGGCCTACGGGTTACACTCACACTCGATTGATGAAGGATGCCTTAATGCCTTCCTTCTAGCGGATCTTTCCCTATCGACTCCGACTCATTTCTCTGGGGCAAAGATCTAGAGTCCATTTGGCAGTACCTTGGGGTTTGTAGTCATTAGTGGCAGATCCTTCGCTATCGACAGTGGGAAACCATCATTTTCTCCTGATCGATAGAGTCTTACAGGTGTTCAACTCTAGTTCATCTATTCATACTTGTTGGATTGTACTGGGTACCTTGATGCTCATTATCATTATCAGTGAGTAGTCTTGCATTTGTTAACGGTATACATCAATGACCGGTAATCAAACGATTTCTCACATGGTCGACTTCAGATCATTTATTCCCATGGTGTAGAAATGTACCACGGTGGTCGGTGAAGACCTCAGGTTGTATCAGCATTCATTGGTTCACTTGATAGTTGCTCCTGTTGCTGCTAGTTGATACCACTCCACCTTATATGTTGCAGTCAGTCATGGCGACATTCTATATGCTGGCACCTGAGTTTGCAGTGTAGTACCATCCTTTTCCATCATATTCAGTCGGTACCTTTTGGGATCAGTCTTTGATATCAGTGATCCGTTGCATTTTTCAGCATCATTGACAGTCTTATATGTGATATTCAGACATGTACTTGTTCGATCATGATCAGATGATCCATTATGTATACTTAGTGGATCCGCTTGTACCTAATATGCGGACATGCTTTGATTTCTCTGAGCATGGGTATGCCCACCTCAGACAGTGTTTCTTTCTGATCTCCTTTTGTGGCTTGGCAGGCTGAATTCTGGTGAAGTCCTCCTCGATTTTTGACAGGTTTCCTTTCCATGTACTTGCTTAATACATTTCGGCCATCATGTACCCCTTCTAACCTCATGTATTAGGGGGCATATTTTATAGCTCCAAATCTCACTCTTATGGTTTGTGATGCTGCACTCATGGCCTAGGGCAACCCCTCCTTCCAGACCTGGTCCAAAATTTAAAAACCAGTGTTTTATCCCTTATACACGACATTTCCCTGAGTTAAACGCGTGTATACACAGGTAGGCATATACCCAACCCATGTATATGTATTAAAACACTTAAAAAAATATAAAACTCTCTTAATTTCAGGCGGAGATCGCGGGTTTTATCTGCTGATCACCTGTTAGTGCCTGTGGCCCAACTGTTCCCAACCAACTCCCAACTAAAAAACTACTTTGGGAGAGGTATAAAAAGACCTCAAAGGGAAGGCCTAAGGGAGGAGAGAAGAGAGAGAAAGGCTATTATGCTGAGATTTTTCCCCTGACCAGGTCTAAAGACCCTTGTTCCTTCTACGCTTTCCCCATTTGTACAGGAAACCCTTGTTTCCTTGTGTGTTGATGTTCATCCACTACTTATGACATCATGGAGTAAGTCACGGAAGGAGTTTTGCTAAAGGCTTGAGGTTGGACGGATTCAGAAGGAAGCTTTGCTTGGAGCCTGCGAAAGGCGACTCAGGTGAAATTATTCCTTTTCTGCATTTTATTTATCTATAATAAAAGAAACACATCTTGGTTCCTGATATAAATCTTCTTTATGTTGATGATATTCATGTTGGAATTCATATGTGAATGGTTGTTTAAAGTTCATAACTAACTACCTTTCTTTATAACATGAAGATGATTTCTTTATAAGTTTATGTCCATATACTGTTGTGTTCTTTGGAATTGGTTGTTTTGCAGGACAAAGGAGCAAAAGGAACTTGAAGAAGGGTTTGGACCCTAAAGGACCTTCTCAAACGTAGGACCTAAGGTACGCCCCCTCTTATTATAGAATTTTCTTATAATAGCATAATGGCTGTGTGAATGTGTGTTTCTTTGTATAGACAACTTTCAGACTGCTAGGTTTTCAACCCAAAAGCCCTAGGGGAACATTTCCCTTAACACCGACACTTCCAAGCTCATCGCGACATTGGGTCAACTTGGTCAAGTACTTTGGTATTGTGTCGTCCTTCTCCATCTTGATTTTTCTGAGCTTTTCCTTCAGTTCCAGCTTCCTGTGGTCACTGTTGTTTTGAAATGGGTCTGTCAAGGCCTTCCACATTGCATATGGAGTCTTCTTACTATGGAGGTTTGAGACAATATTATCTCAAACTCCTTCTAGGATAATCCTTCTCACCTTTGCAATACATTTTCTCCACTCTGCCAGATCTTGAGCATTAGTTGGCTTAGGAATATGCTTGTCTATGAATTCCTTAAGCCTTTTGTCTTCCAACAATGCATCCATCCTGTCCTTCCAAGCAATATAGTTTGAACTAACCTCAAGGGAATATTCGAGTCTCAATCTGTAGAATGCGATCCTGCTGACTCTGAAGAATGATATTGCGAATTCGATTTCAGCTGCAAAAGAAAAAATTGTATTTTCCTATTCTAGAGTGATTTTTTCTCTAATACCATGTTGAAATTCCTTGTATATTCAAACTGCTATTTGTAATTTTCTAAAACAATAGACTTGAATATACTCTACTCATCAGCGGACACAATTAATCAATCAAGAAATCACGAAGCATACAAGAGAAAGAATTCAATCAACACATTACACAATGATTTCCTAGGGAAATCCATAGCTAAAAACCCATGCTATCTGTATATTGCATTAGTAAAAAAATATGAGAATGTTACAATGTTTTTCTCAAGCCTGAGGAACTTCTGCACTATCTCTATTTATCTCATAGCTTCCTAGACAAGCCTAGGCCAATACTTAACCAATTTTCTTCTTGCCTAAGTCCCTATTTCCTTGTGTTGTTTCATTGGCAATTAGCCCCCTATTAATTGGGGAATTTCCTCAAATAAATTGCACAATCCATCATACCCCTTCCTCTGACTACATGCACCACCTATACAATTTGGATGATTATACAATTGATAGTACCCCTGAACTCCAATTTCAACTGGGTAACTCTTAGATCTAACATGCATGAGTTATTCAGGAGTAAACCATCAGTTAACTGGTTGATCACTAGAAGCAACACCCCACTCCAAGACCTCCCACTCATTCCTCCAAGAGTTGGAACTAGTTTAATTGACTCTAACTGAGTTAATCTGAATTAATTAATTACAGCTCAAAATAAACTCAACCAGGGCTCCTATAATGTAGGCGACACTCTACATGACTCACGTTAGACCCTCAACTCAATTTAACTGAGCCAATTAAGTCAAATTAACTTAGTTAACTAATACAAGTTGTCATAAGATGTGGAATTACAATTTTATTCATAATTTAATTAAAGGGCAAAATTAAATTAAGATTTTCTTGTTAAAGTTTCAACAAATAGTAATTGAATATCAACTTAAATAAGGAAGAAGATATTTTACTTGAAATAAAGAAACTAGATTATAATGATAACACTTGGAAAAAATAATGTGCGAAAAAATATTGTAAGTCAATTATTTAATTGAAAATATTAAATTCATGAGAAATCTCCATAATTGAGAAAAGTAGGAAAAGAATTTGAACTAAAATTTGAATGGAAAGCAACCTAATTGAGAAGTTAGGTGCATGGGATGACACCTAGATAGTTAACTAGGAAAAAATAAAAGGAATCAAGGAGACAACTAAGAGCAGTTATAAGAAACATGTCATGGTGAGGAAAAATAGATATTTTAATAAAATAAGAAATTGTAATTATTTGAGCATATGGATACTTGAGAGATGGGAGGATGGAATAATAAGAGAATTAGAATTTAAGAAATTTCTATTAGTGAATGGAAACACAAATGGCATTAAAAAATTTGTTATAAAAAAAGTTTAATTCAAGAGAAAGTCATCTTATGAACCCTAATATTGGATAGTTGTTCTAATGCTAAAATTTCTCATTTATGATTAATATAAACTTGTTGAAAGTTTCACAAATAGGAAATTGTTTTTAAAAGTGAAACCTATTAAACCTTGTTGGAATCCTTTCTACATAACTAGTTTCATCCTCATTGCAGCTTGAGGCTCTGCATGGAAAGAGAATGCCCAAAAAATAGGTAAAGTGATTCTCACAACCTTACGAAAATTTCAGCACTTTTAGAGATATATGTTAAGTTAATTCAAGGCTTCATAGTTCATCCATTGTGTTTTCAATGAACTGCAAAACAAAATAAAAATCAAATAAATTTAAAAAATAATAAGTTTTATTATATAATGAATGCATTGTTGTGATTATATATAAGAAAATTGTGAGATCATTTTTCTTTTTTTCCGATTTAAAAAGGAATACATATATTTATAATGTATTAATTCTTTCCTTATTAAAAATTTGAAAATAAAATTTCTTTTGACTGATAAATTATTATTTTATTAGATATAGGATTTTGGATATATGTCAGTGGAAATATTTATATTCATAAAAATTTTGAAATATTTATAAGAATACTAATATGAATAATAGTTGATATATTAATTATATTTATTTGAAATATTTATAAAAATATTAACATGAATAATAGATGATATATTGATTATATTTATTTTCATTGAAATATTTTTTTTCATTAGAATTTTGAAGAATTATAATAGTAATAATCTTAATATTTGTTGGTATATTAAATTAAATTTATTGTTTTATGGTAAGAAATATATGATTATATGTTTAACTCGTATGTCAATAAAAAAAATTATGAAAATTTTCTAATAAGATGTTTACATTTGTCCATTGGCATCTCTTAATTTCCAACTCTTGACTTCTCTATTTGTATGAAGGAATGTTTTATTATTCTAAAATATTGTGTAAAACGATCGAACTTTTTAATGTTAAGAAGCAACTCAGAGTTAAATTAATTATTGAATCTCCTCATTTACAACTGAATTCTTGTAGTTTATCAATTTATTGAATCTCCTCATTTACAACTGAACTCTTATAGTTTGTAGTAAATAGAATAATTCTATTGAAAATAATTCCCACTTTATCCAGTTTAATAACACTTTTCAATTATCAAGAAATTTGTACGTAATTTCTTCTAACAAGTGAAGTGATTAAGTTTGGTTGATTATCTTAACTCATGGTAAATAGAATAATGTCAAATTTATTTCATATATATTTTTCTTTGTAATAAATTGTTGTTATTTCAATGTATATAGTAATAAGAAAGGGTTAAAGGTTAATTAAATTATTATTGTTTGCTAAACAACTCTAACCTAAAGTAGAAATTTTGTTCATAAATATTATATTTGAATTTTGTTCATAAATATCATATTTGTTTTAAAAATTCAAATTGTATCTAAAGAAATTGTGTGAATTTTATCGTTATAATTCTTAATATAATCTAAATAATCATCATCTCAGAGTGATGAAGAAGCTTGGCATTAGTAAAAAGCCAGTGGATTATCGATGTGTTATATCCCTACATTGCATATTAAGCTATGTAATCTATTAAACCTTTTACTAGTCAACATGACCTTTTTTTATTAATACACATGATAACACTAATAAAGATATAACAAGGTGTAATCCACTCCACATCTCCATTACTCTAATTAATCACCCAAGTCAATTATGACCTAATTCCTTCATAGCAAGAAAAGTAGTGTCTTTGAGGTTATAGCTATTACTGAATTCTAACAATTGGTTCTATTAATTGGTTCAAATATTGATGCCATTCAATAAACTAGTTTCATAATATATTCTCATCAATATCACATGATCCTTGTCAGAAATGGTAACTCTTATAGCATGACACCATATAGGTATAATCTACAATAATACATCCAATCCTTTGTACTCCTCCTTCAAAATGATAATGAATCCTCTAGAAAAAAGTGTAGGCTTAGTAAGCAACTTGTTAAGAATGACAATAATTAAAAAAAAATTGTAAATATATTTTTTATCTTAATCAGACGATTGTATAATGATAGGAACTTTTCTAGCGGTGTCTTCCTATTAAAATGTTGTAGTCTGAGATGCCTATTATATTGGAGATTAATAGTTGACCTTGAATAATAAAGCATTCTAATCCCTTTTCCTATGGAGGTTTCCTTGACACAATGCTAGGGTTTTAGCACATAAATTCTATTATTATTTTGTGAATCTGTTTTCCTATTTTTTGTGCACTTTCCTTATTGTTTAATTAAAGTCAAAGGGCTCGAATAGCAACAAGTGGTATCAGATCTTGAATCATGTGTAGTCAAGTATAGGATACTACATTTTGGATGTTCTATAGGAAGTCTAAGAGTCTTTTAAGGGGACACACAGAGGAAATTAAGAGGAAGTCCTAGAGTGTTGTAAGGGACCACAAAAAGGAAATCAACGAGAAGTCTGAGAGTGCTATAGGGAGACACACAAAGGAAATTGCATGAAGGCAGTTGATGAGAATGGTGGTTTTGACCATTAACTCACAAACCCTAGCCGTCAAGGGATCCACAAATCGATTTTGGGTCATTGAAACACTGCAAAGTGAGCATCCACATGAGAAATCAAAGGCCACTGAAAGGTAGACAAGTTGTGTAGAAATTAGAGCCCACAAATGCATGAGAATTCGGTGGCTCACAAGTAGTCATCACTTTTCAAGTAGAAAATCACAACCATTTATTCAGGATAGTGTAAGGAGAAGGTGGGTTGAGTGCAGACAATGGCAACAGATAGTGCCAAAAATAAATTTAAAAGAGTAGTTGAGTCCTAGGGTTTTATTAGTGGATGGAAATCATACTACAGAGGACCGCCTGAGCAATGAAAAAGAAGGTTGCAAAGGATGAACATACATGTACAAATTTTTGATTGAAGTTTATTTTAAAAAGTATACATTTATAAAATCCTGGAAAAGTCTATTAATCCCTAGGAAGTTTTTTATGGAAATCTATAGAAAATTTAGTTTAAAAGTTGTGCAACTATAAAATTCTGAAATAAGTAAAGGAAGAAATATAGTTTATGAAATGTGCAAATTTCTTTAGTTGGGTTTATGGAAGATAAATGTAGTTTTTTTTATAAACGGGGGTATAAGATTTTTTTTTTTAAACCCTAGTTGAAGGATTCGTGTCAGAATTTTATATATAACTTAGTCATTAAAAATAAAATTATTAAAGGATCCCATGTAGGAGGAAAATGGAAAAAAAAACTAATGCCAAGTTTGTGGTGGAGAAAATCATCAGTAAAAATAAATTTTCATTGTGGAAACTAAATGTACGGTATTTGTTGGTACAAAAAGGGTTACACAAAGCATTAGATGGGGTAAGAAAGAGACTTGTTAGCATGACATATTTAGAATGGGAGGACTTGGATGTTCGAGCTCTTAGTACTATCAAGTTGTGCTTGGGAGATGACGTTCTCTTCAACATCGTTGAAGAAACCTCAACAACAAATTTGTGGAGTAAATTGGAGACTTTATCTATGATCAAGTCTCTAACCAACAAAATCTATTTGAAGGGGCAATTGTATAGCCTCTGAATGAAGGAGGGCACTAAGATTGTAAACCATTGAAATATATGTAATACCCTTATATGACAGTTGACCGACATGGAGATCAAATTTGAAGAATATGATAAATCCTATGCTCCTTGCCTATGTCTTGGGACCATTTTGTGACTTCTATCAGATTAAGCACAACTAAATCTCTAGAATTTGATTTTGGTGTGGGAACTCTATTATCTAAAGAAGTGCATAGGAATTATAGCATTGAAATTGATTCATATTGGTTCATATATTATTTTTCATCTATATCGATGCATTCACAGTGGAAAAAGTGGAGGAATCATCTCATGGGACAATTTTTACCGATGAGACCGAGTTTGGCAAAAAAGGTTAGAAACATTTTGGAAGCAATTTGAGGCATCAAATGAAAATTTTTTGGGGTAAAAATTTGTTGCTTTAGCATATCACATTTTCTTGTTATTATACACACAAAGATATTTTCAATTATGTAAGAAACAAATCAATCAGAATTTGTATGCAAAAGTTATGCCACTCCGAAATTGACCTTCCTGTTTTCATCACCATGGTTTGCGAGGATGTCACGGTAGCCCCCATTATTCATGGAAAAAGGGGTTGGCCACATGATTTTGATGTAAAATACTCTAGAAGAGTTTATATTGTAACTTTGGTTAAGAGTTGAGGTAGTCAAACTTAACCACTAGTAAGCTATCGGGCTATGTTATAATCGGGCCACTAGGAGGAAGAGGATTTCCATTCTTTTGAGTGCATTTTTCCATAACTAAGAAAAAATAGCCAAAAGGGATAGGAGGTAGAGCACACATAGAGGATTTGTGCATTGTAGCAGCCCACAAGACACATACCATACTTCTTTGTACTTGCAGCCATATTTCCAGACAAAGAAATAGAGTGAAGCAGTCTCACCTTCCAGTTGCACTTTCTCCCAAAAGGGTTTCCCTGAGCATATCTTGTGTCTTACGTGTGTGTGTGATTGAGATTTTATTTTTTTTTGTTCTCTATTTTCTTCATAATTTAAGTAAAATATAGAAATATATAATTTTTAATAAAACTATATAGTGTAGAATTTCAAATTTTTAATATAATATTTTTAGATGTGTTGTGATGGACTGTCTAGTGGAATATCCATAGTAGTTTATAGATCAAAAAATTCCATGCCATAAGTTATGGTTGATAGAGGTCAGCCCAGGGAGAAAGGAGAAAATTCAAGAAATTCTTCTAGATTAGAGTCAAGAGGGATGAAGTGTAAAGCCAAACATTGGTTCTGCAAAATAATA
The DNA here is from genome assembly GCA_000404065.3 of Pinus taeda. Lineage (NCBI taxonomy): Eukaryota > Viridiplantae > Streptophyta > Pinopsida > Pinales > Pinaceae > Pinus > Pinus taeda. The sequence goes on along the minus strand of APFE031493733.1, from coordinate 56,233 downwards.
GGGCATCTCAAGAAGGCCTACTAGAAAAAACAAGGGTCCAGTGAAAACCCAATGAAAGAAGCAAATAAAGTCAAGTTAGGTATGACAGATGAGGTTTTTTTTGTTGAATCAAGTGTTATATATGAATTTTGTCTATGTACAATGTTTCTCGGCAATGTGAATATTGATTGTTAGATTCTCGTGCTTCTTATAACATGAATCTCCACAAAAATTGGTTCTCTTCATATCAAGTTGATGCGCTATGGTATTGTAACAATAATGTTGCAACTCCCAAGGCTACTAAATTTAATTATCAACCTGGGGTTCATACAAACTTAATAGGTGACAATGTTGTATGCACAATAAGCTAAGTTCTACTTAAGCTCCTTTGAGACAGTGGATCAACCAAGGCATGCAGAGACCATTTTGCAAATTAAATCTAAGTACTACAATAAAGAGAATTCCAAACTATTTGTAAAAAAACCATAATGTTGCATTAAAGGAGATGTTAATCTACTTGTAAGAAATTTAAATGTTGCATAAGAAGGAAATGATAATCTACTTCCATGAAATGTAAATGTGCATGAAAGGAAATTCTAATCCAATTACAAAAAATGAAAATGCTTGAAATGGAAACCCTAACGTATTACAAAAATCAAGCCTAGTTCAGATACTTGAAGTAAATAGCATGAAATAAATCTTAAACTATTTCATTCGAAGGAAATTTTATGCTAATGAAAAAAATCAACGGTTGCTTCAAGAAGTGATAAAGTAGTGCTATCAACTTCATGGACTCAGTCACTAACCCTAATTGTAGAAATAAATTAAAAAGATGAAAAGAAAGGTCCTAGGTGGTCTTTGATCTTCCTCAATATTAGTTCCAAGACTTAGAAGGTATAATGAAGGGATAGTAGGAAAAAATCAAGCTTAAAGAACAATTTTGGTCAAGTTTGGAGAGCTTCTACGTGGTGCTACATGATTGCTACAAGATTGCACTGTTTTTCTATAGGATTAAATCTGAGAGGATTATGAGGGCTTGAAAGGTGATATGAAGGTGAGGAAAGGTTAGTGGAATGTAGAAGAAGGGTGTATTAGGTCCTTTCCAATGTTATTTCCCCTCAAGAGCCCATCTTACACAAGGAGGAATGCAAACAATGCCCTCTAAAAGATCTAAAATGAGTTCTTGGTGAACAATGTGCTTGAGGAAGTTGTTGAGGAAGGAAGGGGGGTGTTTGTAGTAGTATGACAAGTGAAAATTATAGTGATATGCCATGCAACCCAATAGTATGACATGCACACCACAAATATTACTCAATCTTGCAAAACATCTAAAGCATGCTAACAATGTTAATTGCATAAAATTAAACTAGAAATGAAAGGATGAGTTGAATTTTGTTCAAGATATTCCTACTGCATGAAAAATGAAACCTATATTTTTGTGCTTGCCAATATAAGGCTTACAACCATACTTTCCAAGAGAGATTATTTATAGATCCGCAAATGCAACTTTTCATATGAACAAAACTTTCAAGAAAGGAAATAATGCTAACCTAAGTACCGAGAAGAAAGATGCATAATAAAATGTACAAAGGAGAGAGACTAGAGTATTTAGGTTGGGCCCTAACCCAAGGGAACTGAGGCCTATAGAACAGACTTAGATGAAAGGAAACAACATAATTCTCATTGACCTTAGAAAGTGATCAAGTACATCATATGGAAACAAAAATGACAAGTACATGCTCCTAGCTCTAGGAGTCACTATTATTCTCTAAAATTTCAAATAGTATTAAGCCCTTGGGCTTCTTTATTTATACAAAGATGGCTAATGGGTAGCATCCTTGGAAGGAGGGTTGCTTCCCTCCAAAATCCCTATAAATGTGGATCTAGCTCCCTGAGATCCTCACAATCCTTGAGTGCAGCAGTTGTTCAATAAATTCTCAAATTGTAGGTGAGAAATATTGGGAGCAAGTCAAGTTGTAGGTGAGTGAATGCAGGGGGAAATTTGAGTTGTAGATGGGTACATGTAGGGGAAAAACCTCCTACATCTCATCTAGTTTCCTCCAACGTACTTCTGCACAATACATGCACCCGTTTCCTGCACATTAATCATGTTAGGCCACAAGATATGATAAAAATCCTTTAATATTCCTAATAAACACATTATAGTCAAAAAGTTGTTATAAAATGCAAGGAGAGATGTAAATGTATATTGAAGGATGGCCAGATAGGTCATGTTATATACCTATTAATGAGTCTCATCATTAACCCCCTAATAAATGTGTTTCTCACTCTCTAAGAAACTTATCCACTTAATTGCATCTCATTTATAGCCCTGATGACATCCCTGACATCCCAAGGTATCACTGATGGAGTGGATTCCTAAGGGTGTGTTTTGGCCAACAACAATCCCTCTTTTTATTTAGTGTTATTACTAATGCTAAATAAGAGGAGACCCTTAGTTAAAATTTTGAAAAATTAATTATTGCTTGTATTTCCTTTTTTTAATAAAACTTACCATCATAAACTTAGGAAAATACCCTTGAAAAAATCAAAAAGCCTAAGTTTCATGATAAGGTAAGATAAAATCACTCTTTAGGAAATATCACATCGCAAAAAGAATGATATGATACCTCCTTACAAGCCGAATTCTAAGATCAAGAGATCGCGATGCGAGACTACATATTGAAAAACATATATCACATCGCATGTATCAAAGACTGCCTATCCTAAAAATCCCAGAACACCGATATGCAATGGCAGATATCGCAAAATCGTACCTCGCAAAAAACACTTTAACATAAAATTGTCATATGTCACGCTCCTGCGATATTGCGATAAAACGGCAGAGCGATATTGCGATAAAGTGGCGGAATGATATAAGAAAAATGTGATACAACGATCTGGGATATTGCGAAGCAAATCTCAAAATCGCCTCATCGTGAATCTTTTGGGCTCATCATTCGAGAACTTTTTCCATAAACCGAGACCTGGTTATGCACTTTAATGCTAATTAATTAGTTGGTTTCCAGTTGTTAATGAAATATGATTTTGTGCTTATCGAAGAGCCAATTCACGTAAGGTGGTATAATTTTTATGTCTTCGGCATTTAAAGCTTTCCCCTCACCTTTCCTTATCATTACTCTCACCTCACTTGTAAACTGTAGGAACGAAGAATAAAGAACTATACAGAGCGATATTCAAGATATTATGGGGAAGAAAGGCAAAGCTCCAAGTTTTGAAGAAAAAGAAATGATGCCCCTATACACAGACACTGCCTGTAATAGAGATGCTGGTATCACTACTTAGGAAGGCATGTATAATTTACTTGAAGAAGAAAATCCCAAGGTGATGGAGGTTACAGCTATTGTAGGTTCAAAGGGGTCTTCTGAGGCATCAATTGTAGATTTAGCTTGCTCGTTCTTGCACCAGATAGCGGTGAGGCCCAAAATTATCCCCTACACAGACATGGTTAAATGGGTACTAGATAGTGCTAACATCAAAAACAGACAATTCAAAATTCAGGGTCAAGGACTTATCGGCTCATTCACTCCACAAGATTTGAAGTTCATGTACCATTTTCCAGAGCCACAGGTGACTTAGAATAAACAGTTCATAGAGAAGTTTGCCAAAGAGAATGAAGACCTGGCAGAATGCACCAAAGATTGGTCAAGGAAAGATGAACTGCTAAAAAGAGATAAACATGGTATGTATAGTACTGGTTCTCTCACTTCCCCATATTTCTTTGCTATGGCTATGCTCTGTAGACTTTTCAGGAAGCCATATATTAATAAATTCTCATCTAAATGGCTACCATTATTGGATTCCGCTATTAATGCTATTGTTATGTATTGGCCTAAAATATTGTCCGACAACTTAGCCGCTGCCATCTTAAATTACCGGTCTAAAAGAACTGTTTCTCATAGAATTTATCCCCCATTTTACTTATCATATCCCCCATTTTACTTATCAGCATATGTAATGGATGCAATTTGCTATGTTTCCAAGTTCCCTCTAATGGGATGGAAATGGACGACTCAAGACCCCTTACCCATTCATATTTATCACAAAGAATTGTGGGATTCTAAGTTCACTCCATTTTTCTACAAGATTTGTCATGGAATCATGTTGCCCCTGTACAAAATGTTATATGATAAAGATGCTCAAAGATGTTCCCCTGAAGCAGAGGTAGATATACTCCCCGTCGCGAGATGGTTTGGAGAAGAACTGTTTACATATGTCAGGGTATTCGGAAGTGTTGCTTCTCCTCACATCTTACCTTTGTATGTTCCTGACAAACTCATGGCACGAGAAATTGCTTACCAAACCTGCAGGGAAGGAGGTTTGACTAAAGATTTGAAGGACAAAAAGAAGGCTATTTGGCCACAATTTCTTGTAGCCTGTGGGGCCTTTTCACTATTTGATGTAGGCCATGCATTCAAGGAAGTAAAAAACATAACATGTCTACAATTGCCCAAGTTTCTAGGAAGACCATTTGACCCTCATGATATTGCTAAGAATTTCACTGTCGTAGTCAAAATAAAGGTGTTTTCTAAAGAAGATGACCTTTTTTATCACATATTCCAACAGAAAAATACGATTGAAGAGGTTCTGTATTCAGCCCAAACGCGATTACCTCTAGTAGAATTTCAATAGTTCAAGGTATACAAGGAGAGAAGATTAGCTAATATTCCTTTGGAAAAATTACGCTTGGAATCCGTAAGGGAACCAACTCCAAGTATTAGTCTTAGTGGAAGTTCAGGCATAGATAGATCTAAATCTAAGTCCAGGAACGAAACATCAGAACATTCTAAGAGATCAGAGAGTGACCATGGTAAAAGTGAAGGGTCAATAAAGGATACGGCCCAATCAAAAGAGCTCCCACAGCAACAAGCTTTGACCTCTCCACAGATAGATCCTCCCCCTCTCATCGTTCAGCCACCATCAATCAGAATCGAGTTAGATAAAGAATGGGAGACCTTCAATGATTTAATCAATCTTGAAGGAAAAAGCACAAAGACGCCTATGGGCAATGTATAGACAACAAAAGATATAGTCACAGGAACAATTAGCAATGTCTCAGATATGGAACATATTCCTATTACCCCGTCCTCTGAACTTATACTCAAGATAGAGGAGATTCCTCCTCTTGATGTATTCTATAGTCCACAAGACAAGGCAGTAGTGAGAAGACAAAGGAAGAAAAGGAAATTGGAAAATGTGCTCTCTCATGATGCAGAGCAATTAGACGTCCTATGGCAAGATCCTACTACTGAAAATCTCACCAAATTATCTCAGATCGCAGGAGCATACGTATCTACAATTATTGATAAAGCATCTGAGGTGCAGCAACTGCTAAAAGAAAAGGAAGACCAGATACAAGTTCTGTAACAACAGTTGCAACAAGCCAATGCCAATAATGAAGCACATAAACAGCTTGAAAGACTACAGCACGACTTCCAATGAATGTAGATAGGATATCATAACAGTTTGGCTAAGAAAGAAAAACAGTTACAAGATATGCAGGGAATGTACAAGGATGATCCTAAAATTACTGAACTCATCGCAGAATCCATTTCCTTGAACAATCAACTACTACAGCAACAGGAAGCATTGAGCCAAAGGATATCACAATGGAACTCGTATTGCGTAATAAGTGATAAAATCACTAGTCAAGTCATGGATTTACAACATGATTATGATTTAATTGATAAACAACTTACTGAATATTTGGCTTGGCAAGAAACAGATGAGGGAAAAAGAGCAGGTGCACCAATAATCAACAACAATCACAAAGAAATGCTCTTTGACAGATGGGATGCGCAAATCAGAAAAGCAGAGAAAGCGGCAGAAGAAGCAGCCACGACAGAAAACAACATTATTGACTGCATAAATGAAAATTTGCATAGAGCAAATTTGATCTCAGAAACCACTCCAAGGTATCTACCAAAAGTACAGCAATTGCAAAGAGGCTGGAGACAGAAGGCTCAAGAAAAGGCAAAATCAATCAAAAGATTAACTAAGTTGAATTGGGATTCTTACTGGGCATATTTGGTAAAACCGCACAACCAGTGTATGACTCTCAAATGCATCATCAATTCTGCCGAGAAGATGGCGCCAGCTCTTGCTGATTCCGTTTTCGTAAGACAGTTGAAGTCTGAAGTCAGCCAGCTGACCCTTCTCAAGCAAATGCTGAATGCTTGTGATTTCAAGGATTAGATACAGAAATAGTTAGTTGTTTTAATTTTTCTTTATTTTTTCCTAGAAAAAGGATGGTCATTTAAACTGTATCCTACATTTTTGTAATAAGTTATTTTTAGATTTAGTTAGTAGTATTTAAACCCTTCTCATGCATTTAGAGAAGGGTCCAGAAATTTATCAAAAACTTGTCCTCAGAACATGCACTTTTTCACCCTCCGAGGAGGTTTTGATGAATGAATGGAATAGGATTTATTGATATCTGCATTCAATGTTTGATACTAATGTTGCACTTCTGTACTCTTAGTGGATGTTGGATTAAGAAGAGATAAATCATTATCTCTTGAAGCTCATGAGTAGAACTAGTTATACATGGTACTTCTATCTCTTAACTATTTATGCCTTTGTGTTAAAGTGATATTCATGTTCAGTTGTTTATATATTGATGCATGAATGCCTGAGTTATACGATGATAGCTATTTATTTATGTGTAATGTATGAGTAGCTTATGATGTGATATGTCTTTCACAACTGTTTCGTCTAACTTTTTATATGAAGTGGTTTATCTATATTGAATTCTTTTCTCATAACAGCTGAATGATCTTTATTACTGATTGTTATCTAAAATCATTGTAGATCGCATAGTAGGATGATTACACCCCGGGTTCGTGTAGACTTAGGTATTTCTGTTTATTAGAATAAAATTGCATATCATTATATTAGAGTTAGAATTAGAGCATCTCACTTAGGAACTTTTAGAAAGGAAATATCAACTCTACGCACACACATACACATAAATTGGGAAACTGGTCCCATATCCCCAGTTGGACCCACTATACCAAACGGAAAAAGAGCTGCTAACCAAGGTCTAGACCAGGTGGGTATCCCCCTTGTTGTAGACCCGATTTTCGGGGCTTCAACATATTTGGCGCTAGAAGGAGGGCCTCGAACTGTGAATGGCAAGAAAGTCTAAATCTAAATACCATTCTAAGAGTAAATCACCCTCACCATCTCCCCCGACTTCTCCATTGCATTTAGAATCTTTAAATCCAGAGCCAGAAGTCGTAAGAACAACAGCCGCTGCTACAAACCCTGACATTTCAGAACAATCTACTATTGAACCTCCTGAAGTTGAATATTTGATTCACAAACTTCAGCGACTTTCTATATCTCCTCAAAGATCTGATAGACCTCAAGGCAACATGACTTCGCAATATAACCCTGCTCATCCTCTTACCAGATTAAAGAGTGAAAATTTTGGTGTTCAACCAACCGAGTTACCTCTACCAACAAGAAAGAGATCAAGGAAATCACCTAAAGGGTCTGATAGCGAGACTCTTTCATCATCATCATCCATTTCAACCTCTCCACCGTGAAGTCAATCATCCACTCCTCCACTTCAGATCATTGTCCATCAGTCCACCGATACTTCCAGATCTCCTTCTCAACCATCGGGAGTCATAATATCTTCATCTTCTCAACCGTAGGGATCATCTTCTGCACTTTCCTCTGTTAATAGTTCAGCGATGGCCCAATCTCCATGGAATAACCCAGGGGCAGTCTTAGTGCCTGTGCCCTTGAGTCAGCTACTAGCCCATCCTGAAAAATGGCCGCCTAAGTTTAATCCTGAAGCACGCATGCTAGCGGAAGAACATATAAATAACTTTATGTTATCCATAAATCTCAATGGAGTTACCAACGAAGACGTTGTTGTTTGACTTTTTCCTTATACTCTGTAAGGAACAACCAGATCATGGTATTTTTCATTACCATCTGGATCTATCACTAGTTGGGATATTTTCCAAGAACAATTCCTTTTTAAGTTTGGTGATGATAGGTCTACGGTGACATTGATCAACGACTTGTCTAACCCTAGGGCTGAGTCAAAAGAACCTATCAAAGACTTCAATTCGCGTTTCAATAAATTGTTAAACAAAATTCTGACTACTTCCAAGCCTTGCGAAGAAGTGCAAAGTGAATGGTACATCACTACTTTACCATCAAACATAGCAATCTTCGTTGATAGGGCTAACAAAACAACTTTAGTAGAAAATATGAAAGAAGCAATAGTAGTGGAGAAACATATTATAGCCCTAGAAAAAAAATGCAATAGAAGAACGAAAATCCAAGAAGGTTACTTTCAAAGAACATCCCAAGAAAAAACAATCGAAAGATCCATTCGATTTAGAAGGATTACAAAACGTTTTGAAGACCATGTCTAACGAAATGGTTGACATTAAGAAACAAGTGGCAGAATCTTCTTCTAAAAATCCATACAGACCTTTTAAAAGAAACCCTTTGACTGATTCAAAGCCCCCTAATGCTCTTACAAGTGCTGAATCAGATGAAGAAGAAGAGGAAATCGCTACTGAAGAACATACCGATGAAGAAGAAGTTGTAGAGTTACAAGGTATGTGGGATTTCATCCTCCCAGATGACGAGGATCAAGAGGCATACTCAGTTAGCACTCGAAGTAGAAATCAACTTGATCCTCCTCAATCTACCCCTAAGCCAAAGAGCGCAAGCTCAATGACTAAGAATAAAGTTGCAGCGAAGAAAACGATACCTAAAGTGACTCAAACCAGTCCAGTCCAAACAGATTCATCAACTCCATCTAAAACGCTGATCGTTTCGGATGAAACAGAGTACAATATCATAGAAGACATGAAAAAGACTAGGGCTAACATCACTTTTTACAAATTGAGCAAGTTAAAACACCAGGAAAAGATACTCTTGAAAGAATTACATGCTATACCAGTTGCACCTTTGCCCACCGCTATAATCTCTCAAGCTTCCCATGACATGGGAAGACCTCCAACTAATGTAATTAATAAAGTTGATATAAACGACATTGCCTTAATTGGAGGAAGATCGAGATCTCATACTCCCCCATTTCTTCTTACTTATGAAATTTTCAATAACAATTTGCATAATTGCTTAGTGGATTCTGGAGCTTCATCAAATATTTTACCAAAGTCAATATGTGCAAAATTGAACGTTCAACCACAAAAATCTACTGTGCGCATAGTTCAGCTAGATCGATCACAAGTCAAAGTGATTGGCGAATTAAATCAGGTTACCATAAGGCTGTCATCCAACCCAAAGGTATGTCAAGTTATCGACATTTTAGTCGCCGATATTCCAGAATTTTATGGCTTAATTCTTAGCAAAGATTGGTCAGAAAAACTTCATGGATATTTTGCAACTAACTGGTCGCACATGTGGCTCCCTTACTATGGTAAACCAAACCAGATAAAAGTTGAGCGAGAAAGACATCATAAATACATAGTAACAGAACTGGAGGGAGAAAATGAACCAGTAGCATACAACAATAACATCATTGGCAACTACTCAGTAGATTCTTTCCTTGGAAATTTTAATGCTCATACTTCACCTTACTTAGAACATTTTGTTCTATCTCAAGTAGAAAATTTCTTTCAAACAGATAGTTTTAAATGTATTAATTTTATAGATAGTCCTGTAAATAAATCTTTATTTTGGAAGTTATTTTTTGATGGTTCTAAGTCTAATGAAGGAGCAAGGGCAAGATGTGTGTTAATCAGTCCAGAGGGAAATAAAACTATGCTAACTTGTAGACTCGAATTTGATTGCACCAACAATACCGCAGAATACGAGGCTTTAGTCCAAGGGTTATACAAAGCAATCAGATTAGACGTCAAATACCTTCAAGTTTTCAGAGATTCTGAAATTGTAATCAGATAAGTACGTAATACTATACAGTGTTTATCATGTCATTTAAAAAATTACCAATATTTAGTTCAAGATCTGACTGAACATTTTATAGCATTTAATATTTCATCAATTCCCAGACTCTAGAATGCTAGTGTAGACCTCTTAGCTAACATAGCTTCCAAGCTCATTCCTTCAGAAGATTTTAGCCCTGATCGATTTTCAATTGAATTAATTTTTAGACCCTCAATTCCTTATAACATTACCAATTGGAGGATTTTCAACGATGATCCTGATATAGTGAGTTTTCTCACATCTGAAGGATCCTATACCAATCAAATAATTGATGAAGACCAACATGACCAACAATTGCAACAAGATAGCACTAACAATGCTATACCTAAGTCAGTAGTCAAGTTAGAAGACCTTTATGATTTGAAAGATTGGTTTAAAATATCTACCAATTCAAAGCTACAAAGTTCAACTTTGAACTATGAATTGGTAAATCTAGGAACTGATACCAAACCACAAAATATCAACCTAGGCCTTGGTCTAGCTCCTGAAGAAAAATTAGCGTATATTCGTCTCTTAAAGCAATAAAAAAGTTTCTTTGCTTGTAATTATGATGAACTCAAAATGTATGACACCTCCATCATCCAACATACTATTCCAATGATAGATGATGAAAAACCTGTCCAACAGAAGTTGAGAAAAATCCATCCCAACCTAGAAAACCATATCAAATTTGAACTCAATAAGTTATTGAAAGCCAAAATAATTTTTCCCATTCGACACTCCAAACGGGTTTCCAATATGGTTCCTGTTAGAAAGAAGAATGGAGACATCAGAATCTGTATTGACTTTCGAAATCTTAACAAAGCCTGCCAAAAGGATAATTTTCCTTTGCCTCCCATGGAACAAATACTACAGGCAGTCGCGGGGTCAGAATTAATGTCATTCTTGGATGGATTCTCAGGGTACAACCAAGTGTTAGTACATCCCGATGATCAATTGAAAACCACATTCAGAACTAAATGGGGCACCTACACATATCAAAAAATGCCCTTTGGTCTGATTAATGTTGGTGCCACATTTCAGAGAGCCATGGACATCGCATTCAAGGGTTTAGTTAACAAATCAGTGGTAATCTATTTGAATGATATAACTGTATATTCCAATAAACGAAGCAGTCATATTAGAGATTTAAAACAAATCTTCCAACATTGTCAAAGGTATAGAATTTCACTTAACCCGAAAAAATCCTTTTTCGCGTTAAGTGAAGGAAAACTTCTCGAATTCATAGTATCAAAATCTGGAATTCACATTGATCTTGATAGAATCAAGGAGATTTCTGAAATACCCCTACCTCACAACAAGAAAGCCATGCAATCTTTTCTTGGCCAGATTAACTTTGTAAAGAGATTCGTTCCAGATTTTTCAAGAATCATTTCTCCTTTACAAGCAATGATTAAAAATAACTCAAACTTTAAATGGGGCCAAGATGAATATGAGGCATTCAATCTAATCAAACAAGAAATTGTGAATGCTCCATCTTTAGCAACTCCAAATTTTTCAGATCCTTTTATTTTATATACATTTTCCTCTGATAGATCATATGCTGCGATACTCACTCAATCAAATCAAGAAAAGGCAGAGGCCTTGATTGCTTTTTTTAGTTCAAATTTACAGGGAGCTGAGTTAAATTATTCAGATGTGGAGAAACAATCTTACGCTGTTTTCAAAGCAATTAAAAATTTCAAACCCTTTCTACTCAAAACCCATACAAAAATCATAGTACCATTTCCAATGGTAATAAATCTTTTAATACAAAAAGATGTGGGTGAGAAAAGAGCCAATTGGGTTACTGCCTTACAATAATATGATGTAGAAATCAAACCAGCAAGTTTGTAAAAGGTCAAAGCTTTTTCAAAATGCTAGCTGGAGCATCACTTATGTCTGAAATTCCATCTGCAAAGATACAAATGTATGAGGTAAGCCTAAACAATGTTGAGTCATTATACGCTGATATCATTTATTATCTAAAAAATGGATATGCTCCCCCAAACCTTGATCATACCAGGAAAATAGCTCTAAGATTGAAATCCAAACAATATCAACTCGTGAACGATGTTCTTTTTAGAATAAATTATGATTCTGTTCTCCTTAGATGTCTTGAGAAATCTGAAGCTGAAAAATTCTTGCAAGAACTCCACGATGAGCTAGCAGGTGGACACTATGCTGGAGACGCTACTGCTCATAAAATATTACGCACAGGCTATTACTAGCCCACATTATTCAAAGACTCCCATAATTACGTGAAGAAATGTCAAGTCTGTCAAACTGCCGCTGGGAGACAAAAGAAACCATCCTTGCCACTACAACTAGTCAACATCGAGCAACCTTTTGATCAATGGGGATTGGATATAATAGGTGAGATCATTCCTCACTCTTCTAAATAGCATAGATATATACTTACAGCAACAAATTACTTTACTAAATGGGTAGAAGCAGTTCCACTCAAGACAGCTAATGCTGAACATATCACCAAGTTCATAGATTAGTTCATAATCACTAGGTTTGGGTTGCCTTCTGCTTTAATGTTTGACAATGCATCATATTTTTCTGGAAATGCAATGACTGAATTTGCACTCAAAAGGGGTTTCAAGCTTAAATACTCTGCCAATTACTATCCGCAGGGGAATGGATTAGCTGAATCTACAAATAAAAATTTAATCAGAATTATTAAGCAAACCATTGACCAAAATCATAAAAATTGGCACAAGTCTTTAATATATGCTTTATGGGTAGATTGAATAACACAAAAAGCCTCCATCAGCACTTCTCCCTTTAATTTAGTTTATGGGAAAGAAGTGGTTCTTTCGACTCATTTAGCAATTCCCTCTTTAGCCTTAGTTCAATATATTGATGAAGTACCAACTTCCTCCTTACAACTAAGGCAGCTAGAAATAATTAAGTTAGAAGAGCAACGAGAATAGGCAAAAATAACTCATTCTCATCGTCAAGCATTAGTAAAAGCCTCTTTTGATTCAAACATGATATCCAGAAAATATTTTCATATGGGAGATCTAGTTTTAAAATGGGACAAGGCTCATGAGGAAAAAGGGAAACATACAAAATTTCAACGAATGTGGCTTGGCCCTTTCCAAATTATAGAAGTAATAGGTCCATCCACTTTTATGTTGCAGGATTTAACAGGAAAAATAGGTTCTTTACCTGTTAATGGACAGATCCTCAAAAAATATTTTCCATAGGATATCTTTCTTCTATTTTGTAGATTAGTTTTTATTTCCATAATAAAACCGGTTGTAAATGGTTATATTTGGAATTTACGAAAAAGACACAAATTCTCTTTTAGATTTTGTTTTTTCACTTGTATAAATAGAATTCTTTTAGAAAATTTATCGTTATTATTGAAATATATAGTTAAAGACTTTAGGCCTAATAATGATATTAGTTTTGACTTTGTAAATTTGATGAAAAATAACCTTTAGTGAAAATTTGTTTTATATCAGTCCAATGAAAGGTATCAATAACAAAACGAAGATTCTTTGTAGAAAAGATCTTTCCAGAAACACTATCATTGTCGTCCAGAGCTATCTTAAGGAAACAATGACTTCCTCCCCACCTAGGAAACTACAACGTTCAGAGAATGATCCAATGATACACTTTAACTTAAAGAGTAAGAGGTCTCATCACGAGTAGGCTTATCATGATCATAGATATTATAGCTTGTTGACTTTTTCAATAATGCATACCACAACAGGGCAATGACTCAAGATTGTTGCAATCAAAAGACAAGGGGTCTCATCACGAGCTAGCTTGTTCAACAAAGTTATAAATCAAGTGAATAATTGTGTCATAAATTGGCTATCAAACCAAGACATTGTTCTTTAAGGGTAAATAGAAAAATGAAAGCAATAAGTGTGGATATGGATTTCTCTTTGAAAATTGTATATTTCTCTAAGTGGGATACAAGATCATTGTTGGGTAATAGGTAACCCTGTCGAGGCTATAAATTCCTACTGGCAGTAGAAGCTCTACCTACGACAAATGAGCATATTTAAAAATGATTTACAGAGAAGGATTTATTTTTATCTTTATAAACCAAGTAATGGCTGATGTAGATACAAGGACTAGCTTGAGGGAGTAAATAATCAAAGTTGAAAATAGAAGAAACAAAATATCATTGATGGGTAAAAGCATAATGTACTTTGTCTTTCTATAATAAAGTTTAATTTTTTGGAAAATTTTCTGTTTTGGAAGTTTAGAAAATTCAAAAGAAAAGAAGAGATAACTGGTTCTTCCAAGTGAATCGCCAATTGTTGTGGCCAGCAATAACCCCCCTTTTTATTTAGTGTTATTACTAATGCTAAATAAGAGGGGACCCTTAGTTAAAAATTTGAAAAACTAATTCTTGCTTGTATTTCCTTTTCTTTAATAAAACTTACCATCATAAACTTAGGAAAATACCCTTGAAAAAATCAAAAAGCCTAGGTTTCATGATAAGGTAAGATAAAATCACTCCTTAAGAAATATCGCATCGCAAAAAGAATGATATGATACCTCCTTATAAGCCAAATTCTAAGATCAAGAGATCGTGACGTGAGACTACATATTGAAAAACATATATCGCATCACATGTATCAAAGACCGCCTACCCTAAAAATCCCAAAACGTCGATATGCGATGGCACATATCACAAAATCGCACCTCGCAGAAAACACTTTAACATAAAATTGTCATATGTCACGCTCTTGTGATATTGCAATATTGCGATAGAACGGCAAAGAGATATTGTGATAAAGTGGCGAAATGGTATCATGAAAATGTGATACAGTGATCTATGATATTGCGAAGCAAATCTTAAAATTGCCTCATCGCGAATCTTTCGGGCTCATCATTCGAGAACTTTTTCCATAAACCAAGACCTGGTTATGCGCTTTAATGCTAATTAATGAGTTGGTTGCCAGTTGTTAATGAAATATGATTTTGTGCTTATCGAAGAGGCAGTTCACATAAGGTGGTATAATTTTTATGTCTTCGGCATTTAAAGCTTTCCCCTTACCTTTCCTTATCATTACTCTCACCTCACTTGTAAACTGTAGGAATGAAGAACAAAGAACTATATAGAGTGATATTCAGGATATTATGGGGAAGAAAGGAAAAGCTCCAAGTTCTGAAGAAAAATAAATGATGCCCCTATATACAGACATTGCCTGTAACAGAGATGCTGGTATCACTACTTGGGAAGGCATGTATAATTTACTTGAAGAAGAAAATCCCAAGGTAATGGAGGTTACGGCTATTCTAGGTTCACAGGGGTCTTCTGAGGCATCAGTTGCAGATTTAGCTTGCTCGTTCTTGCATCGGATAGAGGCGAGGCCCAAAATTCTCCCCTACACGGACATGGTTAAATGGGTACTGGATAGCACTGACATAAAATATAGTCAATTCAAAACTCAGGGTCAAGGACTTATCGGCTCATTCACTCCACAAGATTTGAAGCTCATGTACCATTTGTCAGAGCCACAGGCAACTTATAACAAACAATTCATAGAGAAGTTTGCCAAAGAGAATGAAGACCTGGCAGAATGCACCAAAGATTGGTCAAGGAGAGACAAACCGCTAAAAAGAGATAAACATGGTATGTATAGTATTGGTTCTCTCACTTCCCCATATTGCTTTGCTACTGCTATGCTTTGTATACTTTTCGGAAAGCCAGATATTAACAAATTCTCATTTGAATGGCTACCATTATTGGATTCCGCTGTTAATGTTACTATTATGGATTGGTCTAAAATATTGTCCAACAACTTACCCACTGCCATCTTAGATTAACGATCTAAAAGAACTGTTTCTCAGAGAATTTATCCCCCATTTTACTTATCAGCATATGTAATGGATGAAATTTACTATGTTTCCAAGTTCCCTTTAATGGGATGGAAATGGACGGCTCAAGACCCCTTACCCATTCATGTTTATCAAGATAAATTGTGGGATTCTAAGTTCACTCCATTTTTCTACAAGATTTTTCATGGAATCATGTTTCCCTTGTACAAAATGTTATATGATAAAGACACTCCAATATGTTCCCCTAAAGCAGAGGTAGATATACTCCCCGTCGTGAGATGGTTTGGAGAAGAACTGTTTACATATGCCAGGGTATTCAGAAGTGTTGCTTGTCCTCATGTCTTACCTTTGTTTGTTCTTGACAAACTCATGGCACGAGAAATTTCTTATCAAACCTGCAGGGAAGGAGGTTTGACTAAAGATTTGAAGGACAAAAAGAAGGCTATTTGGCCACAATTTCCTGTAGCCCGTGGGGCATTTTCACTATTTGATGTAGGCCATGCATTCAAGGAAGTAAACAACATAACATGTCTACAATTGCTCAAGTTTCCAGGAAGACCATTCGACCCTCATGATATTGCTAAGAATTTCACTGTCGCGATCAAAATAAAGGTGTTTTCTAAAGAAGATAACCTTTTTTATCACATATTCCAACAGAAAAATACGATTGAAGAGGTTTTGTGTTCAACCCAAATGCGATTACCTCCAGCAGAATTTTAGCAGTTCAAGATATACAGGGAGAGAAGATTAGCCAATATTCCTTTGGAAAAATTGTGCTTGGAATCCATAAGGGAACCAACTCCAAGTATTAGTCTCAGTGGAAGTTTAGGCACAGATAGATCTAAATCTAAGTTCGGGAAAGAAACATCAGAACATTCTAAGAGATCAGAGAGTGACCATGGTAAAAGTGAAGGGTCAGTAAAGGATACGGCCCAATCAAAAGAGCTCCCACAACAACAGGCTTTGACCTCTCCACAGATAGATCCTCCCCCTCTCATCGTTCAGCCACCATCAGTCAGAAATGAGCTAGATAAAGAATGAGAGAACTTCAATGATTTAATCAACCTTGAAGGGCAAAGCACAAAGATGCCTATGGGCAATGTACAAATAACAAAAGATATAGTCACAGGAACAATTAGCAATGTCTCAGATATGGAACATATTCCTATTACCCCATCCTCTGAACTTATACTCAGGATAGAGGAGATTCCTCCTCTTGATGTATTTTATAGTCCACAACACAAGGCAGTAGTGAGAAGACAAAGGAAGAAAAGGAAATTGGAAAACGTGCTCTCTCATGATGCAGAGCAATTAGATGTCCTATGGCAAGATCCTACTACCAATCCCATTGAAAATCTCACCAAAGTATCTCAAATCGCAGGAGCATACGCCTATGTGACTATTGATAAAGCATCTGAGGTGCAGCAACTGCTAAAAGAAAAGGAATACCAGATACAAGTTCTGTAACAACAGTTGCAACAAGCCAATGCCAATAACGAAGCACAGAAACAGCTTGAAAGACTACAGCAGGACTTCCAACGAATGCAGATAGGATATCAGAACAGTTTGGCTGAGAAAGAAAAACAGTTACAAGATATGCAGGAAATGCACAAGGATGATCCTAAACTTACTAAATTCATTGTAGAATCCATTTCCTTGAACGATCAACTACTAGAGCAACAGGAAGCGTTGAGCCAAAGGATATCACAGTGGAACTCGTATTGCGTAATAAGTGATAAAATCACTAATCAAGTCGTGGATTTACGACATGATTATGATTTAATTGATAAACGAGTTACTGAATATTTGGCTTGGCAAGAAACAGAGGAGGGAAAAAGAGTAGGTGCACCAATAATCAATGAAAATCACAAAGAAATGCTCTTTGACAAATGGGATGCGCAAATCAAAAAAGCAGAGCAAGCGACAGAAGAAGCAGCAACGATAGTAAACAACGTTATTGACTGCATAAATGAAAATTTGAATAGAACAAATTTGATCTCAGAAATCACTCCAGGGTATCTACCAAAAGTACAGCAATTGCAAAGAGGCTGGAGACAGAAGGCTCAAGAAAAGGCAGAATCAATCAAAAGATTAACTAAGTTGAATTGGGATTCTTACTGGGCATATTTAGTAAAACCGCACAGCCAGTGTATGACTCTCAAATGCATCATCAATTCTGCCGAGAAGATGGCGCCAACTCTTGTTGATTCCGTTTTCGCAGGACAGTTGAAGTCTGAAGTTAGCCAACTGATTCTTCTCAAGCAAATGTTGAATGCTTGCAATTTCAAGGATCAGATACAGAAATAGTTAGTTGTTTTAATTTTGCTTTATTTTTGCCTAGAAAAAGGACGGTCATTTAAACCGTATCCTACATTTTTGTAATAAGTTATTTTTAGATTTAGTTAGTAGTATTTAAACCCTTCTCATGCATTTAGAGAAGGGTCCAGAAATTTATCAAAAATTTGTCCTCATAACATGCACTTTTGCACCCTCCGAGGAGGTTTTGATGAATGAATGGAACAGGATTTATTGATATCTGCATTTAATATTTGTTACTGATGTTGCACTTCTGTACTCTTAGTGGATGTTGGATTAAGAAGAGATAAATCATTATCGCTTGAAGCTCATGAGTAGAACTAGTTATAAATGGTAATGCTATCTCTTAACTATTTCTGCCTTTGTGTTAAAGTGATATTCATGTTCAGTTGTTTATATATTGATGCGTGAATGCCTGAGTTATCATTTGGCACTTTTGTACAGTGATAGTTATTTATTTATGGTTAATGTATGAGTAGCTTATGATGCGATATGTTTTCCAAAACTATTTCGTCTAACTTTTTATACGAAGTAGTTTATCTGTATTGAATTCTTTTCTCATAACAGTTGAATGATCTTTATTACTGATTGTTATCTGAAATCATTGTAGATCACATAATAGGATGATTACACCCCGGGTTAGTGTAGACTTAGGTATTTCTGTTTATTAGAATACAATTGCATATCACTATATTAGAGTTAGAATTAGAGCATTTCACTTAGGAACTTTTAGAAAGGAAATGTCAACTCTACACACACACATACACATAAATTGGGAAAATAGTCCCATATCCCAGTCAGACCCACTATACCAAATGGAAAAGGAGCTTCTAACCAAGGTCCGGACTGGGTGGATACCCCCCTTGTTGTAGACCCTATGTTTGGGGCTTCAATAGGGTGGAACCCTGCATTTTTCTCTATCTCTTCCCATTCTTGTTTCTCTTATGTCCGTTATTTTTCTTTCTTGTAGCCCTAACAACAAAGGAGGCTAAACTTAATCCCAATATAGCTAGTTGACTTTCCGAATTTGAACTATTATTTTATAGAAGGCTGCCTTCTCCAAGGCATTCCCCAATTTCTCTGGAGAATGATACTCTCTAATTTCTAAGTTATATGGTAACGAGTGTCATCTCCTCTAATAAGCCTGCAAACTATCCATTCCTATAAATCACAAAATTTCCTTAAAATACAAGATGGATTATTCCTTTTTTTATATGTGGAGTGGTGCCAATTTCGGTCCTTCATAAACAATTCTATGGTTGTTCATGACAAGGTGAGGGGCTTTCAATTATGCTCTTATCCATAAGGGTTCATCAGTTTTCCTAGACATGAACATTTTTGTCTCTTGAACCCTTGCTTCCTCATGAGTCAGCCAAGAGGCCAATGCCATCAATTGTACATATCCCATCCTAAAATTGGGATCCACGAATTTCATGTCAATTAATATGAGATTGTGCATATAGAATTATGACGTCCTAGCTTTGTCGTCCACACTAGATCTATGCAAAAATTCAATGAATTGTTTTTAGTGTTGGAAAGGGAGTGAACCATATTGTACTATAGCCTTGATTTGAAACTGAAGCCACTCTTCTTTTAGGAACATGGCATAGGATTTTGAGGGGTGTATGCATTGGATGGACTCCAAAGCCAAGCTTTCCATAGTAGCAAGTTTCCCTTCTTTCTCCTGTAGTTGTTCCCTTAATCTCTTGTTTTCTATTTTCATCTGTTCCTTCATTTTTATTTCTCTGTGTCTTAAATCAAACATCTCCTCACCCATATTTTTCATTTTCTCTTCCATCAGGTCGACATCCTCAACTCCCTTAGGCTTTGTAATCTTCCTCCATCAATGGTTTCTACTTCTTTCTTTGTCTAACTCAAGGAAGATTGGGACTGCAAAATTTGGTGGGGATTATTTTTCATTCCTCACAAAAAATGTAATAAACCCCAAGGTCTAGTTGGGTGTCGGGTTCTTGCAGCTCTTTTGGTCCTTCTAATCCTTCTTATGGTTGTGAAACACTTTACTATAGCACTACCTTGGTTTCCTGTAGCACTTTTATGATTTGTTGTAGCATGGAAAATTCCTCTTGGAGTTGTCTCATCTTAGATCCCTTAGTGTTTGTTTTCCTTTGTGAGGCTTGGAGTTATTTCCCTTTGTATTTGAGGGAAGTTACTTCTTCAAATTGTTTCTTATCCTTCTCCAATTCTCCCTCCTGGTGACTAGTTGACCCCTCAATAGTGATGAGGGTTGTTGAGGGACGTTGAGGCTTTCCTTGCTTGAGTCTACTACTTTTCCTCTTTCTGAAATATAGAGGACCTTGATTTGGTTGCCTTGCCTTGGCCTTGATTGGTGTACTTAAGGATACCAAGGTGGCAACCATGCTTAGTGTTCCCTTCTAAAAGTATTTATTGTTGTTCTTGTCTTCTTCTCTTTTGAGGTATGGAAGGTTCCCCAAGGGTTTATTCCTCTTGCTTTGGATTTTCCTCTTCCTTTTCCTCTTATATCTCTACTTTTTCTTCCTCCTTCTCCTCTTTAGCCTCTTCTCCTATAGAACCATGATTTTTTGTCTCTTCATGCTCTAGTAAGGCTTGGGATTAAGTCTCAGGGAAAGTTTCCTTGTCCATGTCCACAAAATCTTTCCATGACACAAGATTTTTTATGTGCTCTAGAGCATCCATGAAAATGAGCCTTATGAGCCCATGATGAGAAATATATTGATGTTTTCCTTGTCTCACCCTTTGGACTTAACAAGGAAGTGGGGAACATTTATTCTGCTTGGGATAGGCAAGTCTATTTGGAATCTTAGCTCATAAAGTAGCCTAAAATGATATATAATTCAAGATGTGATAGGCTACTTCATCCCATGGGTAGGGCAAACTCTCTCTTATAACCCCATTTTATCCTCAATTAGTATCTCTTCAGGGAGGAAGAAGTTATTTTTTATTGTGATAGATTATGTCTATCCACCTTGCTCCACCTTACTCCTCGGGGCAATGTGATCACCCTACTAATTATTTATGCATTTAAATGTATAACAATAATTCTCACAATGGTGGTAGCACTATCTTCCCCTTGAGGTTTAAGGCCTACTGCAAATTCATGAGTAATTTCATCATCAAACCCCTTGAATTATAAAATAACTCTAACCACTGGTGGTTTGAAAAAATGTCTCTCGAAAGAGGTTGTTGGTGGATCCTTGATGGGTCTCTAGGCTTTCTTCTATTAAAACCACCCCTATGATCCCTATTGTAGCTTTTTCAAAGTTTTTACAAGGGAATTATGTTGTCAATTATTAGTTTTTAGAGAAACTTAGGGTTTTATAGTAGAGATAAGAGGAAAAGTTCTCTTTTGTTGATCAGGGGAAGAAAAATTACATGTATGCCGAACTCAAAACAAGATAATTTCTCTATTATCATGCTTATCTTACATGAAAAATTCATACTTTCAATTTCCTTTCACTTTCAAGAGTTTGCTACAATATGTTCTTATGGAAAAGATATGAACAATTCCATAGGATTTTCGTGCATAGAAGGTGATGAAAATTTTATACTTACCCTTCCCTTGGAGGTTCCTTCATGACTCTAGGGTATTGTGGGAAAAATTGCACAAGACTAAGATCTTTCTCACCTCTCGACATAATTTTGTAGCAATTGAGGTTGATCATGTATCACATAGTCGAGATCATTTAGCACACAGTTCTTTTCTATAGCAATTATTTGTCAAACTTGTAGCTTGTCTATAGAAGTCTATGAAATCCTTGGTGTAGGTAGCTAGAACTTTGACGATGATAGCAGGACTCTTCATTTTTTTTGGAATGGAAATTGTACACCAAAAGAGGCTCGGGATCGTTTTTCTGCCAAAAGTGGGTAGGTGGTGGGCTCACTGCACTATATGAGCTGGCCCCAACCTACCACTTCATAATTCCTCCATAGACCCATTGGCCCACTCCTTGAAATCGTAACCTTTTTTCTTTTGCAATTTTCTCCATGTGTGATGAGAGATAAAGCTAACCCCAACTTATTTGTTCGAGTGTGGCTGAGACTGCTAAGCCACCTTTAGCCTACAAAACCTTGACCTTCATGCATTTGAAAATTTTTTTAGACTACTACATGCTTAGAGGAAGAAGTTAGGAGCTTTTCATACATGTGCCTACCTAGTAGTTCTTGCTAATGTACTGGTCCCTTGATGTCTGGGTGGCATTTTTGAACAAATGTAAGGCTATTTTGCTTGTCTTCCGAGACACCATCTTCTTATTTTCCTTATTCCATGCATTTATTTTCTTTGACCAAATCAAATTGAAATATTTCTTATTGATTGAAGCTTGACAATGTAGGTTCTTCACGATGTGGATCAGATATTGTTTCTTGTAGGTGAATAGGGACCTTGTAGCAGCTTGCAGAGGGTCTTGTAGCTGCTTAAGATCAAAGTGGTGGCGTCCCAATGACTTCATGATTATTATCTTCTTGATATCACTACAAGAAAAAAGGTCATTGGTGAGGGTCATGCCTATGATGGAGATTTAAGGTCTGTCACCAATGTCTCATATGGTGACAGTCTTGAAAAAAGTGTTGTTGTAAGTGTATATAGTGATGGTCCTTTAAGGTTTGTCATCAAACCCATTTTCATTGACACTTTTGGTGAGGGTCGTTAAAGGCCCATCACTAATTCTCTCTTTGGTGACACTTTTGGTGAGGGTCATTAAAGGCCCATCACTAATTCTCTCTTTGGTAACACTTCTAATGAAAATATTCTATTGACCCTCATCAATTCTCTTTTTGGTTATTTTTGGTGATGGTCAAAAAATGTTTGTCATCATTGATCATTCCAATGAGTTTTTGATGACACTTCATGCATGTGACCGACCTTTAAGGTCCATCACCAATGTCGCATATGGTGGTGGTCTTTAAAAAAGCATTGTTGTAAGTGTATATAGTGATGGTCCTTTAAGGTTTGTCACCAATGCCATTTTCAGTGAAACTTTTGGTGAGGGTCATTAAAGGCTCGTCACTAATTCTCTCTTTGGTGACACTTTTGGTGAGGGTCATTAATGGCCCATCACTAATTCTCTCTTTGGTGACACTTCTAGTGACGATATTTTATTGAACCTCACCAATGCTATTTTTGGCTACTTTTGGTGACGGTCAAAAAATGTTTGTCATCATTGATCATTCCAATGAGTTTTTGATGACACTATGTACTTGTTACTATATTTTTTGTCAAAAGATAACGATTTAAGACCATTGGTGTGGAATCTTTTTCATTATGTGTCCAAGGTCATAGTGGTTATAGTCAGTCAATTTGTTAAGAAGTAATTAGTGTGTATCATTTCCCTCAAGTCATAAGAATATAGTTTTCTGATGAGTCAACACATGATTCATATCTATTAGGTTTATTATCTAGTAAATTTCCTTTAAATAAAGTTCCACTAGTGTGTATAGGAAACATATTATTTAATGCATAATCAAACTCTGTCAATTCTATTAATGGGAGAGACTTAGCACTCCTCAACATTCATGGAACGCCTTAATTAAAATGCTTTGTAACATTACACTAACATTCCTTGGCACCTCGTATGTCTTGGAACATCTTTGTATCTTTGTATCTAGAACATCTTTGTACCTGGAACATCTTTGTACCTGGAACATCTTTGTACCTAGAACATCTTGTCATGAGTAGGAAGCCCAAGCACATGTTGGCATGCCCTAACATAGCATAACACTCCCCTATCATGTGTTTACATGCCCTGTAGCCCCTAGCATACCCTGGAACACCTTGGCATAATATTACATCAAAAAACATTATCACTTGGCACACATTGGCACTTGGCATGTTTTGGAACATATTATTAGTGTGCCTAGCATGCCCCTTTTGTAAAAGATGAAGTACTGACGTATTAACCCTCTTATGTGTTCATTTCCTTACATTTTATCTTGGTATTCCTTTTATTTCCTTAAAACTCCTTGATGCATATTGGTATACTTTGGCACCCTACACATCCTAGCATGTCTTAGCACCTGGCATGCCTTGGCACTATTTGGCACATGTTAGCACACCCCAAAACTACCTAGCACACTCTAGCACTTCTTGACATGCCTTAATATTCCCTAGCATGCCTTAGCCATGCTTAGCATACCTTGTCACTCCCTCCTTGGCATGACATCTAGCACTCATTGACACTCCCCAACACACCCTCATATTCATTCAATTCCAAGCATTTTGACCTAGTGCTCCCTTATGTTTTCCTAATACACACTAACACTCCTCAACATGCATTGGTACTCTCTAGCAAACCTTAGCACTCTTTGATATGCTCTACCACTTTTTAACATGCATCACACTCACTGACAAACATTGACACTTGGCACATATTGGCACTTGGCAAGTCTTAGCATGTCTGGCATGCATTGAGATGACTTGGTATGCTTTGGCATGGTTTAATATTAATGTTATTTGAGATCAATTGTCGAAAACTAGATGAGAAGAAATGGAGGAAGATTTGGAAATTAGAATGCATTGACACTTGGAACTTTACACCTATTGGCACCTAGTGCTGGTGTGCCTAGCATGCCCCTCATGGAAAAGGTAAATTGATGACTTATTGACCCTATTATGTGCTCATTTCCTTGTAGTTTTACTTGTTCCTCCCTTTTGTTTCCTTAACAGTCCCTAGCATGCATTGTCACACCCTTGTACATCATGGCATGCCTTAGCACTTGTCACATCTTAGCTTGTTTGACATGTCTTTGTACTATCTAGAACATGTTAGCATGCCCTAGCATTCCCTAAAACACCTTGGCAGTCATGACCTCACAACTAGCATTACATTTTTCAATGAATTGGGAGCCTTACATTCACTAGAACACCTTGGCACTCCCTAGTTGTCATGTCCTCTATTATCCTCCACAATGTCCCAAGCTGATGAAGAGATCGACAGAGGTAACCACAGACCAAGCTTTTAGTTTGGTAGATAGCCCTACCAAACTAGAGAGGCCTCTCTCTATGAAATCATAGCCAAGAGATGACTGGAATGTAAATGATTTTAGGCTAGATATCTAGGCTTAGGTGGGTTTTGAAAAATTTAGGATTTTGTTGTTGGATAAGGGAGAAAAACCAGGTATCTAGGTCAGAGGATGAAAGGGTTATAGCAGAAAAATATATAAAGAATAAAGGCAGCATTACTTTTGTGATGGATCATAGGGTTTGTCAGTGTAGTTTAGTGTTTAGAATAAGCAAAAGGTCTTGATGAGCATGAAACATGAATTCATTAAGAAAGAAAGAAAGTAATACATAATGTTTTTTCCATCAAAACAGGGCTTTATGCAAAGAGTTCTGTTTATAAACTGTAAGGAAAAAATTGAATAATTTATGAATGGAAAGAGAAGATCAATATCTTTCATATAAAGCTATAACAAAGAAAAAACAACATCACAAACTTACTGCACATGAATTTCCTAGATAATAGCTACAAACTGTGTCCTTTGATTTCCAGAAAATGTCCAAGTACAAGCTACAATAGTTCTCTCCTATGAAATCCAACCCATTCTATCACTAAGAAACTGATACATAAATACCAAAACAACATCTCCCCACTCTCAAGGTTCGAATCCATGACTCTAGTAATTGTTCCATGAGGTGTTCTAGCCAAACCCTAATGTCTACGGAAGTTAAAAACAACTTCTACAATTAACTTTGACTCCAACCTCTCTCATAACTGAGGTCAAATTTACATAAAAACAACTTACAAAGACAAGCCACCAATTGTTTACATTTACTTTTACCCCTCAAATTCATCTACTTCACCCTTTTGACTTTTACTAAAGTCAACCTAGGAATTACAAAAAATTACACGGTGAAAATTTTACAAAAATCTCAGAAATTTCTAGGTGCACAACAAGATGTTGGAGCCCATTTTTGAGTGCCTTTCTAAAGTCCAAATCCAGATCTAAAGATTGTCCTAGAAATCTGGGAGAGTTTAGATGTCTTTAGCATATTTTTTCACTCAAAAGGACCCATTTTTGGTGGAGATATAGCCATTCTCCCAAGGTGTCTCCAGGTGTTCAGCGAAATGGAAAAAGAGGGCCAGAAAGGTGACTTTTGGCCTCTTTGTTGCAAATTTCTAAAAAAATGAGCCCCAAACGAGGAAAGTGGGAAAATTGGTTTTGAGAGGGTGTCATAATATTTACAAAAATTCTTATTTTCCATCATTTGGAGCACTGAGGAATAAGCGCAGCGTGAACTCGCTTCGCTCTTAAATAGAAAATTGCACAAAAATGGCAAAGTCTGCACTAATCAGCACCAAAACACAAAATTTTCTCCAAATCCTCCCAAATGTGTCCAAATATACTTGATGAGGTATGTTGTGAAATCATGGATGCATCAGTAAGAAAATCTAATTTACCCTTCTCCTCTTGGCTGATTAGGGTTTCCTTGGGTTTTTCCTTTAACTGCTTGATTTTGACCTTGGCAACATGATTCCTTGTGTAATAATGCATGACCATTTTATTTTGCAACTTTCCATCACTGTTGGCCTTGTAAAGGATATTTTCAAGGTGGAAATTGACTTTCTCAAGCCAAAAATCCCTATCCTCATTTGTTTCCATGGAAATCCTATCTTCAAAGGTTAATTCTTCCATGGTGGCTTTTGTTCTCTTTCTCTCTAAAGTGCCTTCCTAAGACCCATTGTCCTTGGTATCTTCATTGCCACATGTCCTTCATGCTTCTCAGTGCATGTCCTCATGGTCCACCACTTCCTTGCCTTTCATCTCTTATTTCTTCGCTTTGAATTCCTCTTTCTCCATGACTAGTTGTTTTGCCTTAAGTTGACCATTTTCTTGCTCAGGGAATGAAATTATGAATTTGGCCCTTTCCAAATTGTCCTTGAGCTCCATGATCTAAGAATCCTTCTCTTTGATGACTTGTTGTAGGTTTTTCACTCATCACGTGCCTCCAAGTCAACTAGGTCAAAGTCATTCTCAATGGGCTCCTCATCATGCAAAGAAGCCTCATGATGTGATGGTGATCCTTGCTCTTCTGATGTAGTAGGCTTGGTTCCTTCCTAAATTTGAGGAGAAAACACAAGCCTTCTCCCTCTCTAATATGTCTTAGTCACCTCAGGCCTAGGTGCCTTGGAAACCTCATCATGTTTTCTTGATGACCCCACCTCCATGCGATGTACTGACATGGTTTAGTGTTGGCTTAGTGAAGTGGTTATATGTGTTTTCAAGGTTGCCTCAATGAAGGTGTCTCATGTCACATTCTTCTCTATCAATTGTTGGAGTATTATAACCTTTATTAGGCTATGGTGAAGGAGGCTGGGATAATGCATTTTTCCTTTCAATTGCACCCTTTCAGACATTTTGGTTAGGCTCATATACAAGTAGTTGGACAAATTTAGAGCCTTGGGAGTTGTAAAGTGCACGAGTAGTATTATGTGGTATTGATATAGCATGGAAAATCTTCCCTAAAATGTGAGGAACTTCATGACAACCTTCATCAATGGTTCATATCTCTCCAACAAGTATCTGAATGGGAAAGCGTGTGAGTGAGCTCCTTTGTATTGTGATTTCAAGTAGGGTTTGTGCTCAGGTCTAGGTTCATGCCTTTGAACCAGTTTTCACCATGGTTTGGTATGCATGTAGCTTAAGAGATGGAATCCACTGAAAAAATGAAATTAGACCCTACAATGGTGACCTTGTCTTCCTTTAAGGTGAGGGAAAATATACTTGTGAGATGCTCATGGTAACCTACTTCCTACATTCTTTGACAAAATGATAAACAATTGACATCTTCAAAGCATTTCGTGAAAAATGGGAAAGAGGTGATTTCATTTAAATTAGAGCACTCAAACCTTAGTATATTTCCCCCCTTTTTTTGCTTCCTCTTCTTTGATGGTGATGAGTCAGGCTCCATACTTCAAACCCTAGGTGAAAGGCAAGCAAAAACAATGAAATATGTTGTTGTGAGGGAATGAGGTGGTATGATGGACTTAAGAGTTGCTTAAATTTGTAAGGAAATTTAGGAGGGTAGGGGATGATATCATTGAGTAGGGGGGAAAGGAGTTTTTTGAAATGAGTGAGGGGAGGGGGTGGAAAATGCCAACACACAAGCCTATCCTAGAAAGAGATAAGGTAGATTATGGTTTCGAGGAAAATGATAGAAAGTGAGGGGATAAGGCTTTGTGATGGATGGAAGTGGTGTATTAGCTACAAACAGAGGTGTAGGGACAAGGAATCTAGGGTTTAGGGCATAAACTCATCATTTGAGGATCAAAACCATGAAAATCATGTAAACCCTAGAAAAAGAAGTATTTGTTCATTTTCTTGACATATGAGGCAAAGGAGGGCATGAAAATGACTAAAATTACTTAATATATATCCTAAAGGATGAAATGAATGAAGAGGACTTTTGAAAAATGAGTTTTGGTGGTCAAACAACAATTTTGGACAACTCTGCCCCCTACGCAACAAAAGCTTCCTGTGTGAAGTATGTTGTCAAAGTGCGCAATGAAGGGTCTCTGTGTGCAACAAGAGTCAATTTTTTCAAGTGAGGGCTATGGAATCACATTTTTTTGCAAAGGAGAGGAGGGAGCTCGATGCTAGGATGGTAGACAAGTGAAAATGAGTGTGAATGAGCTCCTCCATGTGCTTTTATAATTTGCTTTTAGTGTCTAAGTGATTAATGAGGTAGGATGGACCACCTCACCAATTCACTTTCTTTTTTAGTTTTGTAGCATTATGACCTCTTATTGTAACTTTAGAAGCTTATGAACATTATTACATCTAAAAACATAAATTACATTTGAAATCAAGTGTTATTGAACAAATTTACCTATTGCTACTCCTCATTTGCCGAATTTATACATGAAATCACTGATTTTGTGACCTTAACCCTAATGATCTAATGGTGACACTGAGTTGAATGGAGACCATGATGATGTGAATGAAGTGATAAATGATTTTTTCATGATGGTAGAATTAACTGAGTGATGAAAGTGACTGACATATGAAATTCTTGAGAGAGTGGAAATAGCCCTAGACACACTAGCTAGTGACCAAATTTTTATTTGAAGACTCACTGAAATGAAAAAAAATTGACTTGACACCCTAAAAACACCTTGTAAGAGCATATTTGATCACTGGTGATAAGCTAAATTGACTGACACTAACACCCTTTTAGATAACCTTACTTTTTTTGTGACTTGGGAACCCAACCAATTCATTAGCAAAACAATATTGTGCCCAACCCAAAGTCTCCCTTTCCCTGAAATTGCTTTGTCCACACCCTATCACAACCATAGGCTTGCTTCCTACAAGTCCTATTCCAAACTTCTCCTAAAACACTTCATCCTTGGGACACCTGGAATTCATTGACACTCCTTGGCACACACTTATTTGTTCATTTCCAAGCATTTTGACCAATTTCTCCCTTGTGTTCCCCTCGCTCTCCCTAACACTCCTCACCCATCCATTGATCTTGTCTTCCATGCGTTAGCACACCTTTTCATTCCTTGGCATGCCCTAGAACTCCTTAGCTATCATGCCTTCACAACTACCCTTACCTTTTTTAGACTTGGCTGGAACCCAACCAAGTCTTGCCCCGACTACAACAACTTAACCAAGTTATGGTTACTACAACTAGACTATGCCTTGTTCACCTAAGAACTGACTATAACACATCTTAGGCTACTCATGTCCAATCTCAAATCATCCCGCTTAACAAGTTACCAATTCAAGGCTCACGTCCAACCATGGCCATAAAATAACTAAGAAACGCAGTTTACATCTCGACATGCCATAACACATGTCATGTCTAACAATCCCTTAGCCTTATGTGGCATGTGTTAGCATCCCCTACATTTCTTGGCATGCTTTACACTCCCTAGAACACCCTATCACTCTCTGACATGCCATGACACTCTTGCATGACTTAGCATTGCCTAGCATATAACCTTGTCACTCCCTCCTTAGAACACTTGGAACTCGTTGAAACTCCCTATCACAAACTCTTATCTCTTCATTTCCATGCATTTTGAACTAGTTCTCCCTTGTGTTTCTGTGGCATTCCCTAACATTTGTTGACACACATTGACACACCCTGGCACATGGCACATCTTGGTATGTTACCTTGGCACTCTAGCATTTCTTGGCACTACCTAACATATCTTGTCGCTCCCTCCTTACCACACCTATAGCTCACTAACACTCCCCTCACTAACACTTCCCGTCACAAACTCTTATTTGTTCATTTGCATGCACTAATTTGACCTAGTGCTCCCTTGTGTTTCATTGGCACTCCCTAACACGTCCTAGCACATGTTGACACACCCTATCACCTGGTACATCTTAGCTACATGTCTCCCTAGAAATCTAGCATGACTTAGCACAACCTAGCATACGATGTCACTCTCTCCTTAGCACACTTGGAACTCCCTAACACTCCCTGTCACACACTCTTATTCATTCATTTCCATGCATTTTGAGCTAGTTCTCCCTTATGTTTGTTTGGAACTCCCTAACACTCCTTAGGATGCATTGGCACACATTGGCGCTTGGCACATCTTGGTATGCATCCCTGGCACTCTAGCATGCCTTGGAAGTAATGTATAACATACCTTGTCATTCCCTCCTTAGCACATCTAGAACTCACTGATTGTAATGTTCCAAACTACGAAAAATAGCGATATGCAAAGAATACAATAAAAATAACACCATAAAATTAAATCAAACCATCATACCACAAAATTGTCTAGCATGTGTTAGCATGCCTTTTCATTCCTTAGCACACCCTGACACTCCTTAGCTATCATGCCCTCTCAACTACCCTTACATTTTTTGCAACATGGGAACCCAAAAAAATCCTACCTCAACTATAACAACATCTTGACCAAGTTACAATTACTACAACTAGACTATGCCCTGTTCACCTAAGAACTTCCTATAACTCATCTTAGTCTACTCATGTATAATTTCAACTTATCCAACTTAACAAGTTATGAAGACAAGGCTCACATCCAATTGTGGTCGTAAAATTAAACAACTAAGCAAACAAATTTACATCTTGACATGCCATAACATCTGGCACACCTAATAATCCCTTGGCACTATGTAGCACATGTTAGCATCTCCTGCATTTCTTGGCATGCTTTGGCACTCCTTAGCACTCCTTGACACTTAGCACACCTTGTACTCTCTAGCTAACACTCTTTGTCACACTCTTATTCATTCATTTCCATGCATTTGAAACTATTGCTCTGTTGTGTTTCCCTGGAACATGACCCTAACACTCCCTAGCACGTATTGGCACCACACCCTGGCACTTGGAACTTCTTGGCATGCCTTAGCACTTGGCATGTCTTGGCATGTCTAAAATTCCTTGGAACTGTCTAGCATGTGTTAGTGCTTCCTGGAATTCCCTGGAACACCTTGCCACTCCCTAGCTGTCATGCCCTCATAGACAGCCTTAATATTTTTGCAACTTGGGAACCCAACCAAGTCATTGACAAAACAATGTTGTGCCCAACCCAAATTCTCTGTTTTTCTGAAACTAATTTGTTCACACCTTATCAAAACAATAGGCTTGCCTCCTTAAAGTACTATTATGCACTTATCCTAACACACTTTGTCCTTGGGACACATGGAATTCGTTGACACTCCTTGGCACACTACACTCTTATTTGTTCATTTCCAAGAATTTTTTGACCTAGTTCTCCCTTGTGATGCCTTAGCTCTAGATAGTATACCTTTTCACTACCTCCTTAGCACACCTGGAACTTGCTGACAATTAATTTCCATGTATTTGAAATGAGTGCTCCCTTAGGTTTCCCTAGCACTTGGACCTCACACTCCCTAGCATGTATGGATAAAATATTTGCAAATTTTGCCCATATCCTACTATCTGGGGTTTGGTTTTTGACTAACTAAAAGTGTGATAACTAAAGATCTAATCATGGGATATGATATAAAAATCCTCAGACTTCATTATCCAAATATATTTTATGTCAACCATGCCAAGTTGGAGGTCCACTAAGATGAATTTCAAAAAGTTCTAGGACTCTGTCAGCAATTTTGTCTTGGTGAAATTGTGAAAAATAGGTCTCAAAGTGCCACCTATAACTCCAAGGCAGTAACTGATGTGTAAACAATGAGAGAGGATTTTTTTTTTGGGTATGTTATGAATAAAACCCTCCTCCTGTTTTCAAACATACTTTCCCATTTGTTCAGAATCCAAGCTTGAAGTTGGTCACATAGAAACGCAACAAATCTTTGCAGAAGCGTAACAAATAGTTGACTTGAAATTTTGATGACTTGAATGAGGTTTTGAGTGTTGTTGAATACCTATGAAGAAACTTGGAGATTTCCACTACATCCTGGAGCCTTTAAACCATGAAAAAACATCATTTCATACTTTTCAAACTTGATTCCAAAATTGACCGTCCAGAAGCATAGCGAAAAGAGCAGCAAGGAAGACAAACTCATATTTCTTTAACCATAACACCTGTGAAAAAATTGAAGGAGGTTATTGTGCTTGGTTCTATTATTAACTAAAACCTCCTTTTTTTCCAAAATTCATCTCCATGTGGTCATAAATATATTTTGAAATCGATGATAAAAACAAAGTCAAAAGCGGCGCAACAACTCTCCTATAGCAATTGTATTTTGGGAATATGTCCCAAACGGTAAATCCAAATGGGTGGAAATCTTTACAAAAAGTTAATATCATCATAATGAACCTCAAAAAAACATTTATGCCCAATTAGAGTCACAAATATCTAGAAAATCCCAAAATGATTGTGGATGACAATGGCTCATTTCTTGAGTGGGTGTTTTTATTTCATCCCCATTCATCTCTTGTAACAATTTCATGGAAAACGGGTTTGAGGTTTAAGAGATATGATGAGAACATGGTGACTAGGTAAAAGAACAACGCAAACAAGCAACAACTTAGGGTAAGGGAATGAGAGGGAAGGGAGGTAGGAAAAATTATGGGAAAAATATGGGGGATAGGTATGGGTGTTAGGAGAATAACAGAAGTGGAATTTCTAAAAAATTATGAGAAAAAGGGGGTAATAAGGTCAAAACACAAACCTAGGGTAAAAGCACAACAAATTTTTAGGGTTTTTGGTAAAATAAGGAAATTAAAATATTTTGATGAGGGGAATAATGGAGAATGGTCATTGAAGGCTGAAGAAGGAGGTATAAGCTTAAAAAGAATGCCTTTGACACCTGAATGAAGCTATGAACCATAGAAAAGAGAAAGCGCAACAAAAACTCTAGTAGTAGAATTTTGACTCAATCTCTGAGGAAAGAAGGTGCAAGTATGATTAATAGGGTTTGACTGACCATGATTAATCAAAAGGCTCATGAAATATGGAGATGACCTACCATGATGAAATGATCTTCATTATTGGAGTGGAAGTAGCAATTACACCTATATAATGACCCATACTCTTTTCTTTATAACTTGGCAAATTTTGCTAGTATAGACAAAAATTTGACTTTTGTTACTTTTGACCTTGATTGACTTGAAAGATTAAGAAATTCTTATTACTATGGAACATAGGACCCTAGGAGAGACCATATCGGATGTTGATCAATATCACTAGGCTTTATGAACAACTTTCATGCTTTTATACATCGAATACCCATATGGAAGAGTCCTTATTTCATCTAGTATTTAACCAAGACATACCATGCACATGATTCCAAATATATTTATGCATCTAAATTTTCCTACCATGTCTCTGAATACATGAATTCTATTTTCTAAAGAAGAAATCTTATCTAAAGATGTGCATACCTCTTTCCTTCATTTTGTCATCTATTCAACTTCTTTCACAAACTACCTCTTTCTTCAAAAAAATGTCTATGATGAGGCTCCTTTCTCAAGATTGTAAAATACTTCAATTATGTCTTCATGCTGCAACTAAACTAGTAAACTTCTTTGATGCTTGCTTCCATAATATGCCAAACTGCATCCACAAACTTCTAGTGGAATATACTCTTTCCAAGATTCTTCCATATATTGAAGAACCTTCTCATCAAGGATCCTTGTGATCCTTTCCTGCTAGAAGACTATTTCTATAACATGCCATGCCTGCAAGAGGACATCTCTGAGGTAAAAAATCTTTGTCAATGTATCATCAGTGAGAAATTTGGCTTATTGCAAACAAGGAAATGTCCTTGTCACTGCTACAGTGATATGAAACATAAATAAGGATCCTCTAAACAGGAAAAATGATGGTTGTTACCATCTCCCATGGATATGCATGAATTTTCTTGTCAAGGAACTTGGATCATTTTTGTATAGCTTGACAACAATGGGATTGTTTAATCCTAGCTCCTTAAGCTTCAAAAACAAGAAACATGCTCAGTCAGGACTTAGGATATAGGACCTCAGAATGTTGACCATTCATCACATGTTTTGGGCATTAAGTGCCCTCACTCATGCAAGAAAATAAATTCTATGCATGTTATGTCTAAAAGCCTCTACCATATAAGGACCTTACACTCTTGAAGAACAAGAGAACCGGTATCCTTGTGACATCAGTAATTCTAGAAATCTCTCCCAAAACTTGATTTGAATGCAATCAATGTGTACATCAAATAAGCCACGATCTTCATATCCTCTGCACCAACATATATGGAGCTGAATCCTTAGATCAAATCGTAATCACTAAACTAGATGACTCATACCCACTTAGTTATATGCTCAGGTCAACCAAACTTGTGTTATAGGTCTCTATATAAGGGATCCGCCTATTGTATTAATTTAGGAATACACCACAGATTTTTACACAATACATAGACTGGACCAAACTGTTTCTTGCATTTGATTCCACAGAGCTAAGCTTGTGTCTAGATCCTCAAGGTCTATTTTCAACATAACACTTTTCAAAACTTTGTCAAGTATGCGAATTCCAAAAAAAAAACTTGAGATAGTGCTAGCTTCATAAATTTTATTAGAAGTTATGCATCAAAACACTTGAGTGAAACATTGCCATGATAGAGGACTTTACAAGAATGGAACTAGTGTGCCCGAGATTGTTCAGAAGTATATGAGTTCTAGAACAAAGATTGAATACGGATGTTAGTACTAAGGTCTGTAAATTAGTGTGTATGCCAAACAATTGTCAAAGTTAGCAATATTAGCCTAGAGGTATGTAAATTAGTGTTGCATTATATACAGGCCAACTTCCAGAAATTAAGCTATATTTGCACAATAGACTTCCCTATATAAGAGGTCGAGCAATACTACATAGAACATAGAAGTGTGTGTCCAGAATTCTGAAATAACCCATCAAGTAAACCATATTGAACCAAAGAAAAACAATAAACCCAAAAAAATTATTAACACTTCGGCCTATCCATTGCAGAATTGCATTGAAATTTCAGAACAAGTGAATATTTATGTCAACGAGGCCACATAGATTGAATACTTGATAGAGTTGCTTCACGTGTAGTGTAGTCTTTCAGGGAGGCCAACAACTCTATCTCAAGGATCATTACCTGGCCCCAAAGACTTGTCATAATTATGTTCATTACTGCTTGTGCTTATCCTCAACTTGGCTCTAATACCATGTTAAATTTAGGATCACATGTTGACTTTTGTCTCATTGTTGATTTTAATTTATTTTATTATTTGGCAGCAATTTTTAATTCAATGAACATCTTTTGACAAAATGTGGATCCATGATGTGGGCAAGTTTCACGTTTCAATGCATATAGAAATTTTGAATTCAATCATGAGGAAACATCTCTGGTAAAGTATGGATCTATGTTGTCTCCAATGTCGTTTTCCTCCCATTTTTATCCATGAAGCCCATGGTTTTTTTAATGAACAAATACCAATATTGACCAAAGTCAATTAGTTTGGGTTCAAGGCCTTTTGATTTAATGTGCTACTTTCATATTACTTTATGAATCGAATTGATTGATAATTATCATATTTCGCAACATGCATATGCCTCCATAGTTCCTCATTGGAAGTCTCAAAAAATATTTACATCAGTCTATTGTAATAACTTCCTAAGAAGGAGGATCTTGACTACATGTGAAACTATCCTAGAAGAGACCTGTCTCCACCCTTTTAAGTCACAAAATATGAAATGATAAGTCACAAAAATTTGAAAGTTATTAATGTTAAGCAACAGATTGATAGAGGTCGTTGATATTGCAGTCTATATATATGGATTAAAGGACATTATTAAAGGTATGCAAATGACTCAAGGCTAGTTGTCCAAATTCACATAAATCTTTTTCAAACTATGCATCTAATTCCTGAGATCAAATGAATGTTAATCTACTCCTTGTCGAGCATGAGGCTAAGGTTTATGTCCTTGTTCAATTGTTTACAAGTTGATGTGTATTTTTATGTAGAAATACTCCTTGTCTGATGATTTCATCCTTCAGATAGATGATTATTATGCTTAGTATGCCTTCAGCAGAAAGGTTTGTTTACTTAATGGTGACAAAGATCACCCATAGAGGCGAAATATCCCCTAGGGATGTACTATGTCATTATTCAAATACTTGTTGAGAAAGATTGATTATGGGAAGATTCAAATATGATCTAAGAACCTTTTTATTCTTCCTTGAACATGGTGGAAAAAACCTCCTAATGATATTGAGGCCAAACTTAGAGGTCCGAAGACGAAACTTGCATACAAAACTTTCAAATAGAACCCATAACAGACATGAAGGCTAGATATATCTTAGATAGGACATGTGTCATGGTTTGAGGCCTTATTCACATCCATTGAACTAGAGAAGTTTTTTTCAGGGACTCGGGATATTGTTTTCCTTCCCTATCTATCATAGAGGCCATAAAGCCCATTCTTATTATGAAAAACATAATAATTGTGTCAATATTCCCATTCTAACATATTATTCATGGACTTGTTTTAGGCCTAAGGCCCTTTTTCATTCCTTGGCAAAGATATAAGCCCTTGCTTCCATATATGATGTGGAAAACCT
Source organism: Pinus taeda (assembly GCA_000404065.3). Taxonomy (NCBI): domain Eukaryota; kingdom Viridiplantae; phylum Streptophyta; class Pinopsida; order Pinales; family Pinaceae; genus Pinus; species Pinus taeda. The sequence continues at coordinate 19,213 of APFE031493733.1, read as the reverse complement.
TGTAATGGAACCCTTATCCTAGATGGAGGCCTAAAATACCTCAAAGAGGATCTATATTGTTCTCTATGGTCTTTTCGCATGTAGTGTAAGCCAATGAAGTTTCATTTTGGGCTTGAGGCCAATTGTTTCATTCCTTTGCCGTGATAAAAGCATAAGACCTATTCTTACTATGTAAAACATACTAATGACACTAAAGATCTCCCATAGAGGTCTGCTATCCCCTATGAAGGTCATGTGTGATTCTTTGATAACTACTTCACATAGCGTAATAACCAAAGATTCAAATATGACCTAAGCCCCTTATGTTCCTATTTGGACCAAGCCTACACTTGCAAGCATCATATGTGATTCGAAATCCTTTTAATTTCATTAAGGTCCAATGATATTGAGGCTCCAAGACCCAATCATGGTGTGTGAAACCTTTGAATAGTAGACACATCCTTGTCGAAGGCCAAAGAATATCCCTTATAAGAATATAATTAATGTGGTGGCTTGAAGCCTTTTTAATGGCCACTGATTATTTAGGACTTAAGTCCCTTTTTTTTAATTTTCTTCCTTGGCCATAGTAAAGGCCATGAGACCAATTCTTATTATGAAAAACATACTAAATGCGCATATTCCCAATAAGAGGTCTTGTTCATGGAAATTGAGCATTAGAAATATTAATTTAGGGACTAAGGCCCTTGTTTTCCTCTCCTAACCATAACATAGACACTAACTCTCATAAGTGGTGAGAAATACCTCCTATGGTGCCCATATCCCGACTTAAGACCAAAGATCCATTAAAGCATATTTATGTGGTTTTTAAGTCTAAGTCATATCCCTTGATACTAAAAAGCTTCTTGTAAGGCATAATCCCATTGTTTACCTCCCTTACCGACAATATATTCCTTGAATTCTACACATGGTGTGAAAATCTTTCTAATTGAATTGATATCCCATATATCCCTAATATTATTTAGATAGGATCTATGTGGTTGTTCAATGCCAAACATATGATTACTTGTATTTGAATTCTAGGGATATCCCAAAGCACAAATTCAAGGGGTCTTTTATGTGACTAAATCACTAGCATTGAAAACCATATTTACATTGGATGGTTCAACATCTTGATGATTCCTATCCTGCTGACCACAAATTTTGTATTTGTTATTACCTTCATTGCAATACCTCAAGTTGATATTGGTGGTGTTCATGGGCTTATTTCTATTTATCTTCTTTATGGAAATAATATTATCTCCGATGCCATCATTCCTACCTTTGCAACTGTCAGTTTTCACTTCTATCCCATCGGGGAAGTAACTTTCATCGATTAATGGCTACATAACTAGGATCCTATGAGCCAATCGTTCATGTCGTTGATATAGAGCCCACATGACATGAAATTTTGATGGTCTACCATACCTAGACACTCTATGATAGGTTTCATAGATACCCTACCTACGAAAATGAGTTGTGTTCTATTACCAAAGCTTGTAAGTGGTGGAAGAATTATATTCAAGCCTATTGTGACATGTTGCACTTCAATGCTTATCTGAGGATTGAGAATCATACTTCACACTTTGTTCTATCCTCTCCTTAAATTACCACCTCAAAGGAAGGCTTCAACCGTGTTTGTGAGGTGTGAGATTGATATCCTTCTACCAAAGACCAAAGACATCTTTTTATATCCTAGTTAGATTTATTTTTTCCCTCATTTTTATTCTTTCCTTTTGTTATATGTATGTGTGGAGATGTAAATACCTTTTTTTTATCTTTTATAAGAGGATCATGACATTGTAGGTGAGTAAGGATGTCTAATCCCCTTGGATTTGTTTGCATATTATTTGATCTCTTTTCACATATTCTAATAACATTGTTTAGCATAGATGTCACATAATCATGGCCTCTTGTGCTCCTAAGAGGTCAATTATTCTTCATTCTACCACATTAACTTGAACACTGAAAATAATTTTCATTGTGGTTCAAATGCTTGAACATCAAACAAAAATGGCAATAAATTCCATCCAAGGGCCACTCTGATTTTCTTGATAAAAATTAAAAACACTTTAATTTGAAAACATAATCTAGAATGATTTTTAATTGATTGAATATTTTTTTTTTAATATAAAAAAATGGATTAACTTTTGAAAATCCAAAGATATTTAAAAAAGTGAAATTTGACTTCCTTATAAATTACCACTAATATATTTTGGTTTGCTAGGTTGTGTATCTTGAGATGACTACACACTTGCACACTTAACCTTTGGCTTGAATAATACCAACCCTTAACATCACTAGATTTTTTCTACGGAGTTTCAAATCTGTAACCTTAACACCATGGAGTGCCTTAACAACACAACATGTAATTATCTATTCTATGCCCATGGGCATAAATTACCACTAATTATTTTAGATAATTTACTTCCATTTATATAAATTATAAATTTATTTAAACATAATTAATTCAATACCATAATCTCCCCTTCCCACTTGTATCCATGTATATGAAAAGTCTAAGATCTGAGAATATATGAAAAATATTAATTAAAATTAAAAGAAATGGTTTGAAGTTCCACTTTTATTTGTTTCCCTTGACCCACCCTCCAACCTATTTTATGTGGAGAAAAAAATAAACCCCAATCAAATTTTAGGGTTACAAAATGAACCCAAAAAACCAAACCCACCTCCAAAACATAGAGATAAAATTAGACTCGTTGAGCTAAAACGTTAACAAGATTTAGGCGGGTACCATTAAACCGAAGAAAAATTTCAAATTAGTGATTAAATAGGGACTTGTCTATAATGTGATTTTTTGGAGATTCCCGTATTGAGATTAAATCTTGATTTGTTGCAATTAAAATGGTTTTTAAACTACATATTTGGATTCAATACCTTGAAAAACCCCGGATGCTTTGATTGTGCAGAAACTAGCTATCAAACTTGCGATTCCAATAAATTGCTACCAGATTTTGACCAGAAAAACCCACCAGAAAAGCTTTAAAAAATAGCATTATAAACAACTGCATTAAATAGTGGGAATGTTTTTATGCGCAGTTAATGAACAAAATCTTGGACATTTTGCACACGGGGCTATTATTTCTTCATTTGAAACAGAAAAGAGTTTTTATGCGCAGTTAATGCACAAAATCTTGGACATTTTGCACACGGGGCTATTCTTAAAGAGATGGCTTCCAGACGTGCGTTGGCCAAATTAAAGCTATGTAGACGTATTCAATTAACTTCCTCTGCATTGCCAACAAATTCCATATCGCAAAGACATAATTATAATGCTTCATCTGAAGGGGATGGTGCACTCTCAGAGCGCATTAGCAAGGTTTTTAAGGGTTGCATTGGGGTCGATTTGAATCCGAAATTCACTACACTTAGTTGCTGTGGATATCCGGACGATGATAATTCAGACAATCAGAGTAGGAAACCCCTGAAAATGGCAGATGATAAATTGTCAGGGGTTCGATCTCAAATATCTTCGATTAGGATTTTTATAGGGTTTCTATGGAGCACGGGAGACTTACCCCATTGTTTTCAATGTTCATTCTGCATCAAGGCTTGGTGGTTGGAGCAATAACAGGTGGGTTGACTGCAAATGTTCTAGTCAGGTATGTCAGCACCAGCACCATTGAAGAAGGGTCAGACAACGTGGACACCATACCTAAATACATCGATGATGTTGCACAAGTATTCGACGAAGAGAACATTGCCATAGATACATTGAATAAAACACAGGCTGTGAGTGAAGTAGCAGCTGCAGCTGCTGATTTTTCATACCCAGGCGCAGCTTTGCAATATGCAATTGAAGTTGTTCATGTGCACGCGGGGTTGCCATGGTATGATATTGATTTTTTTATTTTTTTTTTCCTTATTAGTAATTTCACTTTTTGATTGATCCCGGTGGAGCTGCGAACATCTGCTACAAGGAGAAGCATCTAAATTCTCTGGCCCTAAAGTTCGTTCACGTCCAACAGTCATGCAGTCATGCGTGCGGGTGGAAATCCAGGCCATGGCTGTGATTCTGCTGAGGAAGCAGATCACACGGTATAAGACATATGGCCACGATTGGAACTACCCACAAGGACCAGCATCAAGGCCCACCTCATCGTGTGTGTTCATAGGAAGGAGGCCAAGACAATCGTGAAGAAGCTCTGCGACACTGTTGTCGAGCTTGTGACCTCCATCATGGAAGAGGGCCAGTGGCCACAGATGTTACCCTTTGTGTTCTAGTGAGTGAGATCCAATTCACCACGTCTCAAGGAGAGCACGTTGCTCATTTTCGTGCAGCTCTCGTAGTTTATAGCTGCCAGAGCTAATAGCCCAGAAATTTTCAGAGAAATCCTGGGTTTCGCTAATTGTGATTATCATGAGCAGCCTTCGCCATCGAATTATCATAATCATATTGAGTATTGCAGAGGAATAAGTATAAAAGTTCTTTTTAAATTTATAAACAAATCTCTTCATGGTGCAGCCACAGGAGGAAGCACGGAGATTTTGAGAGAGCTGATAAGGCAGTGTAGCCATCACCGCCTGAATGTGGTAACTTGGTGCACAGATAGCTGAGGTGGAACTGCTTTACATTCTGCTGCTAGCAGAGGCCATCTTGAGGAGCACCGTCTTTTTATTTCCTCTGCTCTGTACTTTTATTTATTTCAAATCTATCACGATATGGTATCGCCATTTAAATCACGATTTATAATATGTGGCAAAGATCAAAACATTTACCATTGAAATTATGATAGAAATATGCTGGTTTAACCAGGCATGTGTCTGCAAATCTGAAGTATTAGGAAGGAATGCATGTAATAACAGGCGGTGACTATAGCCAACAGTTTCATCTTATTAGGGTTAATTAACATCCTATGAGGGTTAATTAATAGTTATGGTCCATTTGTTAAATTAGCATGAAATTTGTTGTTCTAAATTAATGTGTATTATTAACATAATTGGATTATATTAATAATCAAATTAATGTAATTCACCCTGCACATTGTCTTCCACCAATGTCTCTCCCTAAACTCGTTGGAAGTTTGAATCGCTTCCCTCGTGACAACAACCAACGTCGTCCAGATGATCGAGACCCCATAGGAAATTGAGTGATTCCTAAGACCTGATCCTTGCCATGATGTAGATGCTCTCGAACGCAGTCAATAGGAGCGAGGCACCAGACCGATGTTTATCAAGTTGGCAGGCACCAAGCCGCAGTTCCTCCACCGACAGATCATTATCAAGGATGATCCTGCCTCGCATGCTACCAATATTGAAGATAACGATGCCGATGAATCAAGTAATTACATTGTTGGTCAAAGGAAATACCATCGTTTATTATTTCTTCTACCATGTGTCTTGGCAAACAATTTGTAGATCTTTGTCAGGTGGATCACCTATGCTTCCAGATCAGTTGGGATGGATGCTCCCAGATTCAATTGGGATGTCGGCAAGTGGGTGGTGGGTGGTAACTCTAGTGGTAGGGAGGAATCAGGTCACCTATGATCCCAGATCAGTTGGAATGGATGTCGTCAAGTGGGCGGTAGCTCCATGGTTCAGTGGGGAATTTTGTCAAGGGGGTGGTAGCTCTAGTTGTAGGGATGAATCATATCACCTATTTCTCTCCTCCTCAAACATAAGAACTCAGTTGTGGCTGCTTTGCACATGCTTACAGAAGGATGCAAATCTTTGTCAAGAGGATGTAGATCATTGTCATGAGAAATCAAATCTTTGTAAAGAGGTTGTAGATGATGCAGATCCTTATCAAGAGGATGCATATCTTTGTTGGGAGAACTTTGACACCATTGAAAATAATAACCCTCTTGTCGAGGACAAAGAAGGGATCATTGTGCACAGGTACACAGTGTTTCCCATTTGCTTCGGAAAGTTTTAATGTCATTTACTTAATGTTTTTTCCTTTTATGATCTGACAAACAATTTGCCTATCATGATTTGTAGGTAGATTCGTCAGTTTTATTCCACTTTCAAGATGCAGATCTTTGTCAAGAGGAATCAAATCACCTATTTCTCTCCTCAAAAATGAGAATTCGGTTGAAGGTGCTCCGCAATGATGAGAATGGGAAGGGGTTGGAGGTGCTCTGTGATGCTGAGAATGGGAAGGGACACTGGCCAATTTTTCTCGTTCCCATATCTAAGAGGAAATATGATCGTCCCCATTGTTGGTTAGATTGATTGAATCATTATTATGCTTAATATGCCTTCAGCAGAAAGGTTTGTTTACTAGTTGGCTGCTGATTTAATTTTTCAGACATAGATGATTATTATGCTTAATATGCCTTTGGCATAAAGGTTTCTTGAACTTGTTCACTCTTGTGCTCTAAATTATTTTGAAATTGCTTGCAAATTTGTGGTTTATACAAGTTGTTTCAAGATTTTATGGGCTTATAATTTGTTGATTGTGGTCCTACATGACATGTTTGGTCTTGTTTCTTGCAGATGTTGTGGAAAAATTGCTTGGTCAAAGGAAAATGGATGCTTTACTGTTTTTCTTTGCATTTGGACTTGTAGAAAAATTTCCATTTGTGCCTTTGTTGAAGCCATGTCTCAAGCATCAAAGGAAAGCATCGGAAGAAATAGCAAAAAAAGGAAGATATCATGTAGGGTCACTGGTATGTTTATTCTTATTGTTGTGGTTTGTGCTCCCTTATCAATATAAACTATCAAAATATTAACTTGTCATTAGACATATTCTCTGAACACTTCCATGTCTTATTGTAGAATTCAACAACCTAAAAAGAAATTCATTCATTGAACAATGTAATAAAGTTCATTGAAGTGCACAAACTTGAACCACAAATGCCTACTAAAGATCTTGAAAAATGTGTGGTTCAATTATAGAAAGACATGGAAGAGAGGAAAAGATCTGCAAAAGCCATTAGGACTGAGACTAAATGAGCTCGTCTTAACATTGATAATGGTGGTTGCAGTGTTGGTGGTGCTAGTGTTGTTTCTGGTTCACTGTTCTTTAAACCTTCCCCTCCCAATGCCTTTGCCCTCCCCAATTCTTCTTCGCTGCTCCCTAAAACTACCCCTCCTTGTCCCCTTTCCCTTTCCAATTCTTCTTTGTTTCTCCCTACTAAACCTACCCATCCTAGTGCTTTTGCCCCTTCAAATTTTTTCTGACTTACAAGGTCTTGTATAAAATTGAGAGGATTTGGAAAATGAAAGAGGCATATGCAGTGTTTTTAAAAAGATTGTTTTATTTTACTGCATGGCATCTTGTATAATCCTCTTGTGATGTTTTGAAGTGTATTTCCGTACCCCTTCTCTCTTGTTTGTGCATATGCTCGTGTATATCTTGTGTTACTTTGTGCATGTAAGAGACATGAAAATAAATTGGTATTACAAGTTGAAATGCCATGTTTTCTAACCACTTGATTCTTTACAACAATGATAGTAATGTAACAGGTTAATTGGAGTACAAATCACCACAAAAATTCTTATGAGAGGGATATATCAGATATGCTAGAGTTCATGGTAAGAAGAAAACAAGGAATTGACTTCAATTCAAAAAAATGCCACTTTACGAGTGAGGGATATGCGTCATGGTGTTCTCCTCTGGTTGTTTGATGGAGGAATTCTTACTCCAATGTTTTGCCAAGTTTCCAAGACATGGAGATATAGGAATGCAGGGATCCATCTGAGGGATGTGTAGAGACAACCCAAAATTTTTAGGGAGCATCACAAAGGACTTCAGGGTGATCAGCATAGGGGAGTACCTGAAATACTAAAAATAGCACGTATCCTTAGGATGGGTTTGTTGGAGGTTCTAGAAGCCAAGTTGTTGTGACTTATGGAAATTCCTAATATCCTAAGGCTGAAAACCCAACCTTGCATATCAACACCACCCTGATCATGAGACTTAGCACCACATACATCAAAGTTCCAAGGCACTTCTACTCAAGTTGTGACCTATCGCAGACTTTCTGAATCTTTCTTCTAGTTGGAGGTCAGCTGGACCCTATACATTTAGTTGAATGAAATAGAATTAAGGCACACTGTGTAGTATTTTTTTTTCCCATCTCTTGAACTAATGTGTGAGCTATCTAAATCATCTAGTGCAATTCAACCTCCAGAAGTTATGAAATCAAGCATGCCACATCTTATTTTGCAGAAGTTGTGAAATCAAGTTGGATCCTTTTTGTTGAAGCTCCAACATTTTTACATATATATTTTATGCCACAACGTCCCTAGTAGTGTTTCTTTTCAGGGATAGTAGTAAAGCTTATTTGATGTAATGCTTACTATGTAATTTTGGAGAGATGGAAATTGGATCAAATCCACCTTAGTTGCACTGAGAAAGAGCTGAGGTCCATGCTAATATCCTGGACATGGGTGGGCATTGTAGTGTTTGTATTTCGAGGTGATGGGAAATTAAATATAGATAATGCATTGACTGCATGAATATGAAGTTCGCACACAACTATCTAGATTCAAGTCTCATATTGACCTAGGGGTTCCTAAGATTGAAGATCCGTCAAATGCACACAATTGACTGAGTTCTAAAAAATAGAAATAGGAGATATGCAACTTCTAGCTTCACAAATTGGGAAGTGCATCTTAGACACGGGTCTGTATAGATTTGTGCTCGATGTAGGGGCGGTAGAGCATGACACACCTCCAACTTATTGACACATTTATGGGAGTTGTTGGGTCTGTTAATCATGAGGAGCTAGGGATGGATTTTATAGCCAAATCGCAAGAAGAAAAATTACAATAAGACCATGAAGCAAGATTCCTATGCACTGTGTAGTGGGTATGTAACACCCAAAAAATGTGGCAGCATTGGTATTTGGGGGTTTAGATGTATTTATTTCAAAAAATTTAGGATATAATGATTGTAATCTCTGTGTATAAGGGGACAAGCCTTATTCTATGTAACAGAGGCAAAGAGATAATGTGCTCAAAGGAGCCTTAGTATGCATGTGTCATTAATCATTGGTTGGAAACCATGGTTTGGACCTATGTGATGCATTAAAGATTAGAGGAGGAGCTAATAAATAAAGAGATTGTGTTTATGATGCAACAAGTTGTGTATTCATGTTCATTTATCTGCTAGAATTAGGTGTTAAACCTCTCTTGATTCCTCCAATTATAATGTTGTGTGGTAGAATGTATTTCTTAGTTGTATTGATACATAGGGTGCAAATTGACATGGTCCTAGCTCAAACATTTCTTTAAGCAATTTGTTGGTACCTATATCTCCTAAGAAGATACACAACATGCAAATCCATAATTATATTCAATTTGCAAGGAAATATTGGAAATGGATTCAAATATTCTAGACTCGGATCTACTAGGACTCATGTTTGTGACAAAAATTGAAGAATTGTGTTCTCAAAAGGTTATGGAACTTTATCAAGCAGAAAGAGACTAACTAAATATCAAAATTTGATCCACATTGTAAGCAAGATTCCTTTCTTTCATGCATAGATATTGGGAAAATGAAAATATCAATTAGCTTAAAACCCTGAAATAATAAATATTTTACTTAAAAGCCTTAAAAATAGGATCATTCAAAAAAAAATCTCATGATTATCACTTAGCTCACTTAAATTTTGTTGAAAAACATAATTTCATAATTATCCTTATGACTAGGTGGAAATGTTTCAAATAATCAAACAAAAACATCAGTGTGTCTAGCTACCCAATAAAAACTCCCACTCTTGTATGCACCATCATTATCATTTAGATTTATTTATTTTGTATTTTATCTTTCCTGGTTTTGTAGTTCAATATATCTTAAAAGTTACAGATATCTATTCATTTTTATAGGCCATTGAGTAGGGCTCACTAAAATTGGTAGATACCACACTCAAAACATTCAAAATCCTCAATAGGTCGACAATGGTTCCACTAAAGCTGCCCTAAATTTAGTGTGATATAATCCTTAGGTAACCAACCTCAGACATATCGTTGGTTAATTTATGTTGTTTGAAGTTTATTGAGTTTGAGTTTTATCATGAAACTACTAGAAGCGTACTAGCATGGGTGAGTTGATTATCATGATAACAATGTTATGGTTTGGTCTAGTCCTTGAAAATAAATTATAGTTGATGGTCAAAATTTTACATTCCTTTCATTTCTTTATCTTCACATATAACAAATATCTTTATGTTATAGCCTCTAGCTAGATATATACAGTAACTGCCACTCAAAAGTTGGATGCCATCATTTTGGAGCTTGAGCTTACTCAACTTACCTTTGTTTGAGTTGAAAATGTCATTAGATCTCATTATAACGTCTATTGCAGAGCATGAATCGTTTGTTTCAGTTAAAAATGTGATTAGATCTTGTTATATCATCTTTTGTAGAGAATGAATCCAATTTCTTAGAGTCCATTTGCTTGAGGTATAACAAAGCTACTTTAATTCATTAAACTTACTTTTTATATTGTGTTTGCTTATTGTGATTCTACAGGCCACAACTGCATTGGAAAAGGGGCATATTTAATGAAGTGTGGAAGGAGAGGGAAGCTTCACTTACGTCCTTTCAAACTTTCTAAGGTATGTAATAAATTTTTTAAAAAAATCTACATAGAATGTTGTGCTTTAACTTTTTATTTTGATAATGGATTATTTATGTGATCTCCCCCCTCTCACACACAACCAGAGTCCAAACATACATGGTTTTTTGGGATATGTGGACAATGGACAGATTTAGGCTAGCCATTTATCTAAAAACTTACACTATAGGAGATCATGCATTTACAGTTGAATATTTCCTTGCCACTAAATTGACTTGCAGAGTCAGACTCCTATTTGTCAGGCATATACCTCACTTTTAAATCAATTTATTGCTGACTCTGTATACACCTTCCATGGGAGGGAAAAGAGTGATCACTATCATTGCTTAATCTTTCTGTAGACCAAGTAAAGATTCCAAATGTGTATATATTAGTGGCTCCTTGGAGAATCCCAAGAGTGGTGCTATTGTAGCAACAAGAAATTCGTTTATTTTGAGTTATTCATTAGTGCATTGATAGTATATTATTTATTCCATACAATACCTCAATAGTTTATGATCAGATTACAGGTAAGCCTGTCATAATATTTTGACTTACCCTCTTTTAGAGGGAAACTAGAGTGTGTGTCAAGCTTGCACATCACAATTGTCTCATGCAGATTTTACCTGGGACAAGTTTTGTGGATCTAAGCAGCAAGATACCCGTTGGAATTCAAGAGGCAACAATACTACAAAGTGGGAAAGAGGTTTCACAGTTAACCTGGCTTTCACATTATGGTTGGAGTCAGTTTGTTGGCAAGATGTTGGATACCCCACCTTTTTTATTATGGCTTAGTGTAAGATTGAATCCTTCAACATATTCCTCACTCAATTTTCATTAAGTGATGGGTTTTCTTATAAGTGCTTCACACCTATAAGCTTTACCAGAGTTGTTCTTGAGTCTTTGGAGGTGGTTAGATTTTCAAAGCACACACGTACAAGAAGATGAGAAATAATATGACCTACTAATTTAAAGTTATCTCCCTGTGAATAGGGTGTTCCCATTCATAAACTTGACAAATCACTCTATTTCTTTCTAGCGAACAACTTTGGGACTTGCCATGAATCGTGAGACAATTCCAACCCCATAACTATAAATTCCTTATTTAAATCTATACCCGCTAGATTAGAATCTGCACAAGGAGAACTCCATTATTGTTTCGAAAGAACCTCCAATCGACTTGTACAATGATATTTAATCTTTTCTGTATTTATTCGCATCCTTGGCCTATGACATAAAGATGCAACAAGCTACCTTGCATTTTCTATACTAACACTCCTAAAAAATAATAAAGTATGCCCAAATCTATCATTTCAAATGATTTATGTAGCTCACCTTTTGTTTTTTAAATTATCAAAGTTGTTACCTATATTGATGAGATCTTCTACAACTGATACCACAGTGACAATATATGTTAGAGTTTTATCCATGTTGCTCTGAAGGTATTTCTCCATCAGTACAGCAGCAATACATTGCATTTTCCATTTAGGGGAGAAGTGTACCTAGTAGCAACCTTGACATGTGTGCATATGGTTGAACGCACATTAGACTCTATCTGTTGTTTTGAAGGTGTTTCTCCTTCAACAGTACTTCATCTCAGTAGATCCTTTCGGTCTGCACCTTTAGTAGATGCATTTAGTCTTGGGATACATGTTGTAGATTATGGTTTTCCTAGGAGGGTGTAGCAGCAATGAAAGACGTGCATCGATTTTAGGCATCTTGTGGTTGTTGTATGCAAGCATGCTTGTTTAGTGTTTCCCAAACTTTGATAGAGCCATATTTAGTATGCTTTTATAGTTTGACTTAGATGCTCAATTTTCTTAATTTAGGTGTTTTTCTTAGTTATGTTTTATGCACAAATTTATCTTTAAGAAAAGTGCACATTAGAGAAGTGTTCTATATTTTGAGCAGGGAACACACTTGTAGGTAGGAGGTACTCTATTCTAGGAAGATTTTGACATGAAGGTTAGGTGCTTTATCCGAGAATCCCAAGAGTGGTGCTACTGTAGCAATAAGAAATTCGTTTATTTTGAGTTCTTCATTAGTGCATTGATAGTATATTGTTTATTCCATGAACTGCCTCAATAGTGTATGATCAGATTACACTTAAGCTTGTCATAATATATTGACTTACCCTCTTTTATAGGGAAACTAGAGCATGTGTCAAGATTGCACATCACAATTCTAGCATGCAGAGTTTACCTAGCACGAGTTTTGTGGATCTAAGTAGCCAAATACCTGTTGGAATTCAAGAGGCAACAATACTACAAAGTGGGAAAGAGGTTTCGCCATTAACCTGAGTTTCACATTATGGTTGGAGTCTGTTTGTTGGCAAGATGTTGGATACCCCACCTTCCTTTTTATGACTGAGTGCAAACTTGAATCCTTCAACATATTCCTCGCTCAATTGTCATTAAGCGATGGGTTTTCTTGGAAGTGCTTCACATCTATAAACTTTACCAGAGTTGTTATTGAGTATTTGGATGTGGTTATTTTTCAAAGCACACACGTACAAGAAAACAAGAAGTAATATGCCCGACTAATTTCAAGTTATCTTCCTACGAATAGGGTGTTCCCTTCCATAAACCTCACGACTCGCTCTACTTATTTCTAGTGAAAAAATATGGGACTTTTCATGAATTGTGAGACAATTCCAACCCCATAACTATCAATTTCTTATTTAAATTTATGCCCAATAGATTAGAATTCTCACAACGAGAATTCCATTCCCGTTTCAAAAGAACCTGCAATCGACTTATACCATGCTATTTAATATTTATGTATTTCTTTGTATCCTTGGCCTGTGACATAAAGACATGCTACCTTGCATTTTCTATACTAACACTCCTAAACAATAATAAAGTATGCCCAAATCTATCATTTCAAATGATCTATGCAGCTCACCTTTTGGTTTTTCAATTATTGAAGTTGTTGCCTATATTGATGAGATTATCTACAACTGAGGCCATAGTGACAATATCTATTAGGGTTTTATCCGTGTTGCACTAAAAGTGTTATTTCTTCAGCAGCACTACAATGCATTGCAGTTTCCATTTAGCAAAGAAGTGTACCTAGTAGTGTTGGGAAATGGACCCCCCCACAACATGTTTTGGGGCTCAAAGCCCAATTTTTGGTCAAATGTATTGTAAGACTCCGTGAATTGTGGGCGTAGAGCTCAAAGTATAGGTTGAGTCATAGGGTTGTCAACCCTAAGTGTTGTAATGTAATGTAATTTCATGTCACCCTACCCATGGTTCTCGGACCATGGGATTGTATAAATAGAGCAAGGCTCTAAGTTGTAAAGATGGTGAATCGGAGATAGATGAATACTAATGGTTCGATAATAAAATAAGAGTCTAAGTGTATTGGGTCATAGTAGTAGGAAGAGGCTCTACAGCTGAGTGTGCAAAGGCCTAATAGAGTCTGCAGTTGAGTGTGCGGACCCTTGCAGCTGAGTGCACAGGGTGAAGTTGAGTCTGTAACCCAAGAAGAAGAGTAATAAAGATAATCTGGCTCTAAATACTGTGTATATGGTTTTCTATGGTTTTCTATGCATTTATATGGTTTTGTTTACTGCACGCGGTTATATGAATGTTGGATATACTATTAATTATCACTAGACTTACACAGATAAGTTAAAGTAATCAGATAATAATAGGTTAATAGTAATGAACTTGGGTAATAATATGGTTCGTGCCCCAAGTAGGGTTGCCCAAATTAAGCATCACAGGTTGTGAGGGACTAATAGATGCGTGCAGTGACGTGCGCGTAGGGTCAAACTACAGATAGCCAGAGCTCATCAGACATCCCCAGGGTGTGGAAACCTGGTTCTGGAACCCTCCCATATTACTTCGGGTGAGACCTTAGTATGCGCTCCATGGATTATTGCCGAAAGGGCCAGTAGTATTGGGATTTGTTTGGCTAAATCACCTCTGAACCTAGGTCAAGCCCCCATAAGCCAATAAGTAGCAACCTTGGTTTATGTGAAATAGGTTGAATTCACATTAGACTTTATCTGTTGTTTTGAAGGTATTTCTCCTTCAATAGTACTTCATCTCAACAGATCCTTTCAATCTACACCTTCAGCAGATGCATACAACCTTGGGGTACATGCTACAGATTCCAATTTTGCTGTGAGGGTATAGAAATGATGAAAGAATCACATTGATTTTAGGCATATTATGGTTGTTGTATGTAAGCATGCTTGTCTAGTGTTTCCCAAACTTATATAGAGCCATATTTAGTATATTTTTATAGTTTTACTTCGATGCTCACTTTTATTAATTTAGGTGTTTTTCATAGTACTTTTTTATGCACAGATTTATCTTTAAGAAAATTTCACAATAGAAAAGGGTTCTAAATTTTGAGCAGGGGACACTCTTCTAGGTAGGAGGTACTCTATTCTACGGAGCTTCTGTCATGCATGTTAGGTGCTTTATCCTAGACAGAGTTCCAAGTCCCTGCCTCCTTGACAAAGTCCCCGCCAGACAAGACACCGATGCACAATTGTAGCATGCAGAGTTTACCTAGCACGAGTTTTGTGGATCTAAGTAGCCAAATACCTGTTGGAATTCAAGAGGCAACAATAATACAAAGTGGGAAAGAGGTTTCGCCGTTAACTTGTGTTTCACATTATGGTCAAAGTCAATTTGTTAGCAAGATGCTGGATACCCCACCTTCCTTTTTATGTCTGAGTGCAAGATTGAATCCTTCAACATATTCCTCGCTCAATTGTCATTAAGTGATGGGTTTTTGCAGAAGTGCTTCACATCTATAAACTTTACCAGAGTTTTTATTGAGTCTTTGGATGTAGTTATCTTTTCAAAGCACACACATACAAGAAGACGAGAAATAATATGTCCGACTAATTTCAAGTTATCTTCCTATGAATATGGTGTTCCCTTCCATAAACCTGGCGACTTGCTCTACTTCTTTCTAGTGAAAAAACATGGGACTTTTCATGAATTGTGAGACAATTCCAACCCCATAACTATCAATTTCTTATTTAAAGTTATACCCACTAGATTAGAACCTGGACAAGGAGAATTCCATTCCCGTTTCAAAAGAACCCACAATTGACTTATACCATTCTATTTAATATTTATGTATTTCTTCGTATCCTTGGCCTATGACATAAAGACACAACATGCTACCTTGCATTTTCTATACTAACACTCCTAAACAATAATAAAGTATGCCCAAATCTATCATTTCAAATGATCTATGCAGCTCACCTTTTGGTTTTTCAATTATGGAAGTTGTTACCTATATTGATGAGATTATCTACAACTGAGGCCACAGTGACAAATATCTATTAGGGTTTTATCCATGTTGCACTAAAGTTTTTATTTCTTCAGCATCACTACAATACATTGCAGTTTCCATTTAGTGGAGAAGTGTACCCAGTAGCAGCCTTGGTCTATGTGAAATAGGTTGAATTCACAATAGACTTTATCTGTTGTTTTGAAGGTGTTTCCCCTTCAATAGTACTTCATATCAGTAGACCCTTTCAATCTACACCTTCAGCAGATGCATACGGCCTTGGGGTACATGCTACAAATTCCAATTTTGCTGTGAGGGTATAGAAACGATGAAAGAAGTGCATCGATTTTAGGCATGTTATGGTTGTTGTATGCAAGCATCCTTGTCTAGTGTTTCCCAAACTTATATAGAGCCATATTTAGTATATTTCTATAGTTTGACTTAGATGCTCACTTTTCTTAATTTAGGTGTTTTTCTTAGTACTATTTTATGCACAAATTTATCTTTAAGAAAAGTTCACAGTAGAGAAGGGTTCTATATTTTGAGTAGGGGACACTTTCTAGGTAGGAGGTACTCTATTCTAGGGAGCTTATGTCATGCATGTTAGGTTATTTATCCTAGACATGGTTCCAAGTCCCCAAAAGTTTCCAAAAACCCACTTGAGCCTAGCTATCTCACCTAAAATCCTTTACATTCCAGTCATCTCTTTGCTATGATTTCATAGAGAGAGCCCTCTCTGGTTTGGTAGGGATAGCTACCAAACTAAAAGCTTGGTCTATGGTTACCTATGTTGATCTCCTCATCAGCCTGGGACATTGTGGAGGATAACAGAGGGCATGACAACTAGGGAGTGCCAAGGTGTTCTAATGAATGTAAGGTTCCCAAGTCATGGAAAAATGTAATGCTAGTTGTGAGGTCATGACTGCCAAGGTGTGTTAGAGAATGCTAGGGCATGCTAACATGTGCTAGATAGTATGAAGACATGTCAAACAAGCTAAGATGTGCCAAGTGCTAAGGCATTCCAAAATGTACAAGGGTTCCAAGTCTGTGCCTCCTCTCCTTCCATATGTTATCCACTTATGACATTTCCTTTGCAATATTTGGTGCATTTGCTAGTTATAGGTCATTTATAGGTTATAAATGTCTTCAAAGTTTCACTTCTAAATGACTATTCAATTGAACATATTGATTCTCTTATACATAATTATTTTTCCCTCCACCCACTTTTCATAACTTCAAATACCATTAGGTAGGGACTTACATCTTCGATGTTGTTTTGCTTGTTTAGTAAAATATGGCCGAGACTTTAATTTATTGAAATTTGTAGAATTTATAATTTATTGTAGGTTTTAACCCTGTACAGAAATTACCTGCACACGAATTCTAAAACAAAGAAAATAAACAATGCGAGAGCATAACACATAAAACACATATACACAGAGATTTCCCACTGGATCAAAAACTGGGACTACCAGCTTGATTTTTCATTATGTTCTTTTCAATGTTACAATACATATTTATACATGCCAAAGCATCCAATACCATGGACTGAAAACCATCGCGTCCAAAACCATGGACCGAAAACCATAGGTAGGTTTCGCCCA
>APFE031493731.1:0-83584 GCA_000404065.3 Pinus taeda | reverse complement strand
TTACTAGCCTAAAATACTTGTTCCTAATTGGTCAACTCATCCTATTGACAAAATCCACCGAGTTTTGACCCGAGAGAGCCTTCTCATACCTCGTAGGGCTAGCTACGAGGTGAAATGGTTTGATGTAGCTTTGAGGTTTGTCTATCTCAGCCTAGGTGAAATCTCAAACGCTAACAAATACATGAGAATGAAATTTGAGGTATGACTAATATATTTTCTTGATTGTTGAATACCATTTCCAACTTAGCGATCCATCCAAGGTAAATGTTTTCTCTTTCGAGAGTCTTATGTCTAAATCGTATGTCTGAATGATGAAATTTCCACAATGCTTACAAGGATGAAGATTAAAACACTAGTCTTTCACATGAACAATTCTATTGCAATGTTGGCATCAAACAATTTGTGGATGTGGAAGAGAAACAATATGTGGAACACATGAAGATGTACCATTCTGAACAAACCCAACACTTTAAAACTTGATGGGTTTACAATAGTCTAGAATGTGAAAGGAAATATCATTTCCATATCCAAGACCAGTTGCGTTCTAGTTGATGATAAGTTCTTCCCAAGGTTTAATGATGGGCTTGGTAAGTGAAACTTATAGCTTTGCATCTTTATGTAGATGTACTCCTGAAATCACCTCACTAATCTGATTAAATATTTAATCTCTAATGGGATTAAACTTCAGACTCAAAAAGAGAATTGTTTTGAATAAAACCTAGCTCATTATGATGAATCTCTTGTTTAGATCATCCTGTTGTAGTTGTTACTTAACTTGGAGAAACTCGATCTTTTATTGTGCATGATATATATGTATGTTAGTATCAAGAAGAGTGGCTTTGTTGATTTTCACTATGTCATCACCAATAGATAGTATTAGAGTATTCAATAACTCTAATACTCCATCTAGTGTATTCATTTTCTCCATCATGGAAAATAATGGTATCAGATTCAACCAAAAATGTACCTTACAATTAATATCTTAGGTTGGAATCTACACAAAGCATGGTGGTGGAATGAGAATTTATTAAAGTACTAGATCAAATTTAGCTCGTTTAAACCAAATTCAAATCCCAAAAATTCAATGGCTTGTTGGCTTTAAAATTGTCAGATCATTTATGTGTTGAGCAATAAATAATTCGAGCAGAATAAATGCAACTTCAATTGATGCAATTAATGAGTAAAATACCATCTTCTGTCAACAAGAAAACGGAGAGGTTGTTACTAGTGCTTAAGTATCTAAAATTGAGTGTGCATCTTGAATTAAGGCATTTGCCTTTATTTCCACAGGTTCTGGCACTTAAGGTATAACTATTTATTGTTTTCAATCTACAAGAGAAAACAACGTGTAGTGCTTCAACTTCCTATTTCACTATGAGCAACAACAATATTACTCCATCTTACTCCATTATTGAATTTAATTGCAGAGAAAAAAATATGTGATACCAATGTTGTGGTTCAGCATATTTGAAGCTAAAACTACCAATCTAAAGGAACACACTCTTTCATTTATGTTCAAATAGGAGATACTTAAGTGGAAACCACCAGTCACATGGATTAGCAAGCACTATGCACCATTAAGAAAAATGGAATATTGATTAAAAATCCAAAAATAGTTTCAAAATATACAACCTATGGATTGAGACCTCCTACCTAAAATCTTTTTGAAAACACTCACAATGACATGTAGATTCAACGTAGTGTAGTGGATTCTCATTGATTGACTCTAAGTCTTGGAGTGCCCAATTCTTGGCTAATTCTTGGCTTCAGAGCTCTACCTAGAAAACTCTGCCAGATAGTTGAAAACCTTTTGTGGTAGTGTTCCATGCAATCTTCAATTTAACACGGCATCATTGAACAACAACGTAGGAGTCTGAGAAATTTCTGTGATGGTATCTAAATTAAAACACAACTTCCTGATTATTAGAACTCAACATAATCTGACAAGAACCAAATCACTTGGGATCTGTAGAACTCACTAGAGAACCCTTACGAATTAGGTTTCCAACAATTTTATTAAGAAAATGTTCAATTTATACATATAATGAATCAATTGAAAATTATTAGTATAAAATATTAATAGAATTGTTTCCCACAATTTTATTAAGAAAAATATTCAATTTACACATATAATGAATCAACTAGATTTTTTTAATATTAATAGAGTTTGTTTATTAATGGTTCTGCAATTTATTTTATTTTTATTTATCAACCACCGCCTAAAGCCTTTCTTCAACCATTTAAATATAAAATATCAAAAGCCTTTCCTCAAGTATTTAAATATAAAATATCAAAGTGGTATCACCAATCTCAAGTGTTGTAATTATGATCTAAACACATTATAATATATTAAATTTATTGAGGCTATATATATGTGTGTTCTCATTGATTTGTATGGTATGGGCCTCTTCTTAAATATAATAATATTCACTTAAAACTATTTATTCGAACACATCACTTTCAAATTGTTACAGCTAAATACATTTACTCCAAATGGATATGTTGTATATGTGTTTTTTATGAAAAAAAAAAATACCAAAACCCAAATCTGCTACTTTAATGAAGCATTTATCTTCTAATGTTGTTGATGAAAATGTGTAGATATGTTAAGGTTGATGGGTTGATAAAAGGCATAGAAAGTTACTATTTGGAATTTGGGAAGATGGAAAGATAGATTTATTACTTTTTTTATGGTTTAAAATTATTATTTATTATTATTTTTAAAATATATAATTTATTTATATATATATATATATTATATGTATATATATATAAAAGTTTTGAGTAGCTAAACTTATATTATAATTATATATTTATAATATATATATATATATATATATATATATATATATATTATATATCTATAATTTAATATATAAGTGAATAAGTTTGACCAGTGAAATTTGCTAATTGGTATTTCATTAAAGAGTTTTAATTATAATTGCAAATTCAATTAACAATTGTAAGTCTCATTGATAAGTATGAGTGGATATTTGGGGATAAATCATATTTAGAAGTGTCAATTCAAGTGGATTTTTTCCGGGAAAAAAAAAAAAAAATGGTAATGTTTACAAATATTGTTTAATAGGAGTTTGTGGAACATTTTCCGAACTTATAGCATTAGTATTAACTTTATTTTTTATTAAGTTAATGAAGGCTATGTTGTGTGTTTGGGGAAAAAATATTTTACATACAAACTATTTTGTTTATAAATTCATTAGTTTAATGTTTAAGGTTTGAGCCATCAATGAATTTTAATAGTGGTTAATGATCATATTCAATACTAAATTTGTTGAAAATAGTTAGTCGCGTATATTAATGATCCATCTCTATGTTAATAGAGAGTTGTCTTGATAAAAGTATCTTCGCTTCACTTATAACCAATCAAATATTATTACTCATCTGAATATGTTTGTTTTTTTGAAAATTCTTTATATATTTTAAAAATTTTAATATACATCAAATGTCCATTGGGTAAATACGTCAAAAAAAAAGATAACGAACTAATTAAAATATCGATATTAAATATTTTCTATAACAAATATAAAAACATATAACATAAAATTATGAATATTCAAAATATTTTATAAAAAATTCTAATAATAATTTAATTTTATATTATATATTTACATAAATATATTGATTTGCAATAACTTAGATATTCATAAAAAAATATATACTAATTCTTACAATATATTTTTAAATTTAATTTAATCTTAATATTTAAATAATTATTTTATCAATATTTAAAAAAAATACAAATTTTTAAAACTACTCCATTACTTTTCTCCTTTAATTTATTTAGCAATGAGTCTCGTTGCGTCAAATATTATACTTCTTGGTTCGCTCAATGTCATATTATCGTTGTGTTATGCATAATATTGATCTGATCTCAATCTTTGCCCAGACTAAGGAAAATTAAAATTAATAATGACAATTTTTCCGTCAGATTTTGTCATCGGAATCTCCAAAAAATCCTATTATAGACAATTCCATTCACAATTCCTCTACTTGTAAATTGACACTTACAAGTTACATGGTGTTTCGGTGGTGTATCTTTTCTTTTTTTTCCACACATGAAAAGTAGGTTTGATGCTCGCATTTCCAGGAACAAATGCAATTAATATGTACTGTGTTATTAATCAATAATAGGCGAGGTTGTATATGTTTATCATTACAATTAAATAAATATATTATTTTGGAGTGAGTATATATAGCCTCATTAATAATAAGTCAATAAAACGTTTTTTGGTGGGATATTAAAAATAAAAAAATATTGAATTCTCTCTATAATTCACAAAATCTCTAATTATTATTATAATTTTTTTGTGATTTTGAAAATTAAAAAACTAAAAATAAAAATAAAAACATTTGTTCATCTCAAACCTATCATATACTCTAACTGAAGTATTTTCCTCAAGTACTATACATAATCTTCTCACTATAATACCCTAAAAATTTCTTTACTTTGAAATAAAAAAAAAAAAAACAAAAAACAAAAAACAAAACAAAACAAACCAAGAAAACAATACATGCAAACTCAAAACCTATGTTATACTCAACCAAAATATGATCTCCTCACATAACAGAATACTTTTAAGGAAAGTGTCATTTCCTTCCATAAAAGAGAATGGGTTAGAATTCTAAAAATTAGACATTATGAATAGAAAAGGCATTAAAAAGGAAGAGCTTGTAAAATAAAACAAGAACTAGAGGTTATTTCACAATTTAGATCTTGTTGTCATGTGCAAGTTTATCATGATGACCATGTAGGAACTTAAACTTTAAAAATCAAGAATTAAATTAGAGAATGAATGCTGCCAAGAAAACGAAGATTTCATTTTTTTTCAATATCTATTACTGTGTTTTTGTGTTGTAAAGGGATTGGAAAATGACAAATTTGCATTAATAATCTCTCTCCCAATTATTAATCTTTGTCCCAATGCATTTCCCCAAGAACTGTATTCATATGGTGGGAGTTAATTCTTGTTACAAGTTGTGATTAATAGTGCAGTGTTAATCCTCTAAAAGGACCAGAAACAAAAAGTAGGCTAGAATCTCACTAATTGTTGAATTCATTATGGATTACTGAAATAATAAGTCAAAAATTCCAAGCTCTTGGGATCCAACAATGTCTCTGACATAGCTTCATAAATAGAATATGAAGGAGGAGCACAATTGTGGGTTGCGATAGAAATAGGAGGAGGAGAACGTGACAAAGTGAAATGTTGGGATGTAGCAAGTTTGGGTTAGGGAGCTAGTGAGTTGTTGATGAGTCCCCTTGATGGATATGAAGTACCCATTTCGTAAACATAATGTAGGGGCTGAAAGTTGGGATTGGAACGCCCTTCTCTGATAGTGACAGGTGATGATGACGATGATGATATGCCTTGTCTAAAAGAAAAAGGATACCCTCCCTACATTCTGACCCCAATTAAACCTACAACACATGTGTTTACATCTGAATGAAGACGCTGAAATTGATGATGAGGTTGAGTTTCTTACTTCCTTCAATGGCCATATTCATTGGTACCATATCTTCCTAATTCCACCCATGAGAGGTGTATGGTGTAATCATGGTGTTTGTATAAATTGGCCGACTTTGGGCATTAATGGGTGCCTAGCATTTGGTTTTATATAATGAATTGAAGCAATCACTTCTGCTCTAGATCCATACGAATTGATTTGTGGGTTCCCCGGATTCCACCTCAACTAGGATGGGGTATGAGTATACAGGACTTGTTGGTACCGACTTCTTGTAAACTGAGAGAGCATTGGAGTTCCAACAAATTATGGGTTAGATTGAGATGGAAATGACTGGAAATCAATGTTGGGGTTGCACAAGAAAATAAATTTTATCAGATTGAACATTCATTGACTTATCAACCAAGCCTCAAATCAATTATGCAAAAACAAGAGTAAATGGATTACAACCTGGTTGGAAATGTGGTTCCTTTCGAAAGTAGAAGACTATGTTCCTTAGTTACCATCTTGTCTTGTCTTATTGCTCATCATAAATCCATAAACATTAATCTTTTATTCTAAAGGAAATAACTATATTTACTATATTTGTTTTTGTAAATTTGGCATGGCTACATGTTAATCATGTCCAATTTATCACCTCGGTTGGGAAGCTACTAAGAAATAAAGGGAAAAATATCTATCATTTTCTCTTACTCCTTTGGATATTTCCCTCCACTCCTGCTTCTCCAATATTTCTTGAGCTCGTTGTAGTTGTACATACGTATGTACTCTTTCCCTCCCCTTTTGTCCAATCAAACAATGTGTATGTGCTCCTTCCCTCCCCTTTTGTCCAATCAAACAACCTCCCTCCTTCTGTCCAACCACTCCCCATGCCACACATCAAAATTGACCCCTACGACAATGTTAAATTTAAAAAATATTTTTTTAACACAATTTTTTTTATTAATTAAAAAATATATTATATTTAAGTAAAAAATATTTTTATTTTATTTAATAATTTGAATATATATGAAAAAGGAAATAGTCATTATTTATTATATGAGAGAAAAATGAAATATATCTTAATACTATACTTTATCAGCATGAATCAAAGTTAGATTTCTAATATTTATTTAATATACAACACCAATTATTATTATTATTTAATCAAAATGATTTAAATTAGTATAATATTTTATAATTATATCTAACTACAATTAATTTTTTTTGTAAACAAATTTAAATAAATATTTATAGGAACTTCTTGTGTGTTTTTTTGTGCAAGCAATCCAATATTCAATATTTTGTTCCATAGCATTTTAGAAATAAAGTAAATTGAAAATGAATTGTATTTTATCTTAATTTATACATATAATTTACAACAATTAAAACTTGATTTAAAAATTTAAATAAATTTAAATTTTATATGATTTTTGTATAATATAATAATATCATTCACATTCTATCTTATCTAATTACTATTGCATTTAAAATAATCATTTAAAAAGTTATTAAATATTTTGGAAGTCTTGGTCAATATTTATTTTAGGATAGTGGATATCTCGGAATATTAAAATTTTTGAAAACTTTAATAAATAGTTTATTTATTTTGTAAGCTTGATAGGACTACATCTTCATCATGTCCAACTTCTCACCTCGGTCAAAGAGGTAACACAAGATTTGAACCCAAAACTTATAATTCTGTGAAACTTCATTTCCACATTTATTACCAATTAAACTACCCCAAACAAACAAAACCTTACTAAATATTGATAATTGACATTTTTAAATAAATGGTGAATCCTACTCGATCATAAGTTTTAAAATTATTTTAAATTTAAAAAAAAAATATCAAACCAATCTCCCATGTGGAACTTTACATTTCTCCATAAAATATGCTACGCAAGTCTATATCACTCAGAAATTCAAACTTAATCTGGCAACTTTATATTTCTCCATAAACTATGCTACCCCAAGTCTATATCACTTCGAAATTCCAACTTAATCAAACTTACTATTGTTATGTAAAATCTTATTACAATAATGAAATGGACTCAAAGATTTATCTTATCTTATTCGTTTCTAGGTAACCCCATATTCATTCTCCTAGCTCTTTTAATGACTACAGTTTTGAGGAAAAATAACAAGCCCCATTTAACAAATTAGGAGAATACCTAAATTCCATGATTTACTACACATAATATAAATAATATAAATTATAATAATGGTTGACCCCATGTTCATTCTCCTAGTTCTTTTAATGACTATAGTTATGAGGAAAAATAACAAGCCCCCTTTAAAAATTTAGGAGAATACCTAAATTCTGATTAACTACACATAATATAAATTAGATTGGTTGAATGGATATAATATGTGCTACAAGAAATAAAAAGACATAAAATTTATAGAGCACCTATAGCCCGGATTATATGTATCTAAGGTTAGGTTAAAGGTAGAGATAGTGCAAAAGAGGGTGATGAATGTGAAGCACTACCTAATACAGGAAGAGGAGAACCAATCGTGTATAACATCACATGTAAATAAACTTGTTTTATGATTTTTGAATGGTAATTTATCTTTTCAATTTTAAAATAAAGTTCGAATTCCGGTGAAATTATAATGTTGATTAAACTCTCATAAATATTATCGCATGATATACCATTCTTACATTCATGATATATATATATATATATATATATATATAACCTTGATTTAAGAATATATATAAATTTTATGGTTTTTTTATTTGGTAATTTATCACAGTGTATTTATTAAAATATATTTAAAATTTTGAATTTTATATTATAAAGGTTAATTTTTTCTTAGATTTCAGGAATGCATGTAAAATATAAATATACTGAAAATAGAGAACCATTATAACAATCACTTAAAAACCATGGTGAATTCAAGATATAATGTAGGAAATTTTGACGACAGAAAATTCAACTTGAAGGTGAGGTTGCTCAACTCTCACTTTCTTTGAATGGAAATGGATACGAAGTACAAAGGAGCGAAACTTGTGGCCTATGGACTACTACATTACAAAAACCCTCTATTTTTTCTCTCTATCCACTTTCTACTTCTCTGCTCATATATGTAACAAAATGCAATCAAATAGAATGGTATCCATTTTCCTCCTAGTGACCTCCTTATAATATTGTCTGGTACCCTACTAGTGGTTAATTTTGACTCCTTAAACTCTTAGATAGAGTTAAAATATTGAATCTTCTAGAGTCTTCTTCATCAACATCACATGGATATCTATTTTTCCATGAATAATAGGGACTAACATAACATCCTCTCGTGGAAAAAACAAGAAGGTCAACTTTTGGGTGGCATATCTTTTCCATACAGACTTTTTATGAGGTATTTCTTGCACTCTTATAAAGATATATTAATGTAAAAGAGTGTTATAGGGTTAAATATTTAGAAAAAAAAAAAAATATTCCCCCAAAAAACATCATTTAATGCCTCAAACTACTTCCAAAAAGTTTCACACCCCAATTCACCAAACTAAGACCCACCGATAAAAATAGTATTGTGAGCTCATTCCTCCACTTATTCCACACTGAAATCATCAATTTGGATGGAAAATAATATAATAATCCAATCCAAATTCATATATCCTATTTTGGGATTATTTTGGTCCTCAAAAGCTTCTACAAATGAGGTGAGAAATTTTTCCTTTACCTTCTCTCAGGTGTACCATTTAGCCTTGCTTGGAAGTTATTCTTTCAAACCAATTCACTAATGGTCATGTTTCCCTTATCATGTATTCCTACACCTCTTTTGCACAACATTGTTCGTTATCAACTCTACTTGAGCATCTCGTGTAAAATCCTCTATGGAAGGCAAGAGTTGTGCCTATTCTCAATCCATCATGGAAAGCTCATAGAGATTCAGATTCTCTATATTCACCACTAAGTAAATGTGCATGCATGGGGGTAGACTAATTCCATAATCATTATCTCTAACCTTTTCTAAAATCTCAAAGAGGCCATATCATAAATCCTTTATTTTCTTCCAATGACCCTATATACTCTCCTTGTTCAAATTTAACCATACTCTATCTACTACCTTGAATACATTTTATGTTTTGTGTTGATTATGCCTATCCTTGTATTTTTCTTGTGAATTTTGTAGCATCTCATCTATTTGTAGATGGATCTGCTTGAACCTCTTGTTGGCTGTGTGGGGCCTGACCCAGGTTCAACATTAGTTAGCCAAACAAATTGCTACACTACTGACCCTTTCGGAATCAACCCGTGGAGCACGAACCGAAGTCTCACCCGAAGCAGTATAGGGTAATGTTGGAACCAAGCTTCCGCACCCTGAGATGGTCGTGATGTCAGTTTATAGCCTTTGTTCCTACTTTCACATAGATCGCTAAGCTTTAGGGCTCTGTCAGTCTATCCCTTTATTCCACCCTTCAGTACCTCTACGAAAGTGTGCAACTGACCTTCGCGCAGCCTTAACCCATGATCCAGGTACTTTCGTGCTGCTATGACAACTTATTTTATAGGATCCCAAGTTATCTTAAGTTTTTTACTTATCTTACTAAACAACCACAGTTAGCACCGCGTAAACAGATACCCTTACTTGCGTTCAATTAACCATTACAGTCCCATACATTCGCGCATCACATGAACATAGGAAATTAAACCCAAACCACAATATAGATAGATGCATTAACAGGAAATAAATACACCGAATTTGCAAAATACTTCTCTTTATTGATATCTTCAAGTTATTACAGACTCAATCCTCCCTGCGCACACAGTTGCAGGGGTCTGCGCACTTAGCTGCAGAGCCTCTACCCACGCTAAGACCCGAAACACTTAGAATTCACTGCCAAGACTCTTCACTCCATTCTTCGCTAAAGACTTCTAACTACTTAGAGTTTGTTATTCCCCTATACCAATAGGTGTCATATGTCATGATTGACTTGATGAGCTCTGTAATATGTTCATACCTTTTCTTATTGCAAAGGTTTTCCATATTTTCAAAAAATAAAAATAAAAAAAATGTAAAGAGGATATACCCTAAAAGAAAAATCAAAGGGTAAAACAAAATAAAAAATGGTCGCAAAAATGTAAGAAAATGAACCCCAAACAAAAAGACCAGGAAAATGTGCAAGTCTAAATGTCACTACTTTTTCATTTTGTATAATAAACAAATTGTGTGCAGTTTGTTACTTATGCCACAATTCATGAATATTCCAACTGTTTAAACTTGGCTCATTCATCTTTCAATTTCATGTCGTAGAAATAGAGAATAAATATCTAACCAAATAGTGTAATCTTGGCAGGTAAGTAGATAGGTAGAGTAAATAAAAAGGAGTTCAATAGTTTAATCTGAGCCTTTGGATGTAATAAATGTAGATTTAGATAGAAATCATTATGTAAAAGAAAAGGAAGTTGAAAAGGGTTTGTCAGTTTAAGTGCACCCTAATAAAGAAGAAAAAATGTTAGGTTAAAGTAGGTAGGGTAGATAGATGATGTTGCGGAATCATGTGTAATGTATAATGTCTCTAAATGTGTTAATTTTTCATTTTTCATCATAAGGCAAAAGCATACACTACATTGAAGACATCACAAGCAAAGCAAAGTCACAATGATTAACTCCCCTTTTCATTTTCCCTAATTATTCACTAATTTCCCCTAAACATTAAGGTATTTGTTAAATTGGAGGGGCTCAAAACATTTCTCTGACTTTTGGAGAGATCGGACCCTTGGCCCAACAATTTCAAAAGCCTAAGTACTTAAAACCATCATTCAGTCACTTTCATAAGTCTTTTCCTAAGTAAAATCCTATTTTACTTAGGAAAAATGCACAATATCACATAAAATCCCATTTTCTCTTAAGCCTAAGTTAAAAATACACTCTAAGGTTTTACTTAGCGCTTTTTATTACATTTTTTCATATTAATTTCTAACTCATATTATATAACTCCCAAATAAAAGTTCACCCTTCCCATATTACTAAATATATATAAAAACCCTGAAATATTAATATCCCGCCCCATTGGTTAATTATAACCATAAGTATGTTTTAAACCGGGATTAACTAGTTAACACGTAACTAGTTAAAAACCTTGATCTCCCGTTGCATTAGCAAGGAATTAATTAACCCTCACAGTTAATTAAGAACCTCCCCGACCTATCATATCACCCCCGATACAATTAATCAACTATTAATTATATTGGACCCGCCGCAATTAAAGCTTCGTCATATCACGTCGCACGTCCACTATTCGATCACGCCCCCATCATCCGACGATTGTTATTGATATCGCATGACCCTTGGTGACCGCGCATTAACGCGCAATCACCAAGCGGTTTTTACACCGTACCCTCGCCACACATTAGGTAATCTATGGAATCGCTAACTCCCAGCCAAATTCTGCCCAACTCCAAAAGCGATGTGATACGAGGCCGCTTACCGCCCTTCGCATATGACAAGACATCCTTTCCCGCATATGTCATCAGCCCGATAACCGAAAAAATAAATAAATAAATAAATAATAAAAATAAAAAATAAAAAATAAAAATAAAAATCCCCGCCAACCTTGACTTTGTTAATAAAAAAAACAAATGTCGTTTTCATTATTCTGTGTAGCAACCCATGCTCCCATGCAAAGCAACATCCAAGTCAATTGTTAAAGCTTTTTAACCGCCACCTGGTCAAAAAATTTGCAGCAACGCAGCCCGGAACCTATTATCCAACCTGCCATTGCATTGTTCACTTCCCCAATACAAGTACAAAGATCAGGAATTGGTGCATCTACTGCTACAATCTCTCAGCAACCTCCACAGGAAACCAGCACACCAGCTATAGGGTCATCCAAGGGTAAAGAACTAGAAACCAGTATTCAAGTCACAGAACAGTCTACAATGTCTCAGCAACCTGAAACTTCCAAAGAATAGGTCCAAATGCCAACTCCTCCAACTCAAACCAATGTAGAAGAAACTCCCAACTTGCAGACTCCTCTGAATGAGGAAAGGAATAAAAAGAGAGACAGGGAAGTAGCTACCCCTGCTAGTGGACCCTCAGAGCAGCCTGGTACAAAAAGGCAAAGATTAAATCCCCTTTCAGAGGAGGAATTTGTGGAAGAGACTACGGACAGTCAGAGGAGAGAAGAAGTAGATAGCCAGCACACTTTTCCAGTGGTAGGAACATCCACTAGCTCTTAGAGACAGGAGCTAGAAAGGTAGCAAAGCGCAGAGGTATCGTCTTTCAGGCCACCAGTGAAACATGCCTTAGATATCAAGAAAACATTTACAGAAATCAAATCCAGGAATAATCCATTGAGGCTTCAAATTTATAATCAATATTTAAAAATGGCCCACACAAATCAACAAAGATTAATTTCAGCCTATGACATTAAAGAGGGCAAAATGATAATGAGCTACTTCAAGCCTAAAGTGCAACAACCTCAAACAACAACAGATTATTTCAGAACAAATTTGGAGGTCATGGCAAAGGATATTCATCCTATAGATCAGATTGATTTGCATAAACAAACATGAGAAATGATCTATTCAACCTTGATTGGTAAGGCAATGATGGCCCATAGGTTACAAAATTCTTTGGATAATACAACGGCCTAATTACGCTTAGAGAAAGCCTCCTCCCAGGCTAAATATAATAGAATAAAGTATTTATAAAAATTCATTATTGGATTGGGACATGATCCCAAAGATGTGAACGGTGTAGAAGCATTAATTAAAAAGAAAGATGAAGATATTGTTGCCTTGAGGAAGCAACTAAAGCTGCCTCCTTCAAGGCATCCACAGACTGCTAAAATTGTAAAGCATAAATCTGAAGAAGAGTTGATGGATTTACTTTTAAAACTTAATGAGAATAAACAAGAACTAGAAAAGGCACTGAAGGACAAGCAGGGAGAGTCAACCTCTCAGCCTCCTGATGTAATACCAGTAGTCTCAAAAACAGTCCCTTCTACACTTGGGACAACACTAGCACCAAACATTCCAGTAGCCATAGCAGAGGTGGTCAAAGGTACAGCAACAGTAGGAACAACAGGGATAACACAAGGTAATAGTGCTAATTTGAGCACAGAGGAATTAATAAAGTCAATGGAGGACATGAAACTACAAGTTTAAGAGCTAAACAGGGTAAAAGAATAGTTTGCTAAGCTGGAACGAAGCTATGATCTCTCAAAGATAAATGTTGCAGAAAAAACAAGAGAGGTTAAAGCATTAGAAAATAAAATGAAAACATTAAAAAAAGATCTCACTTTTGACAAACTTCTGGCAGAAATTAAGAAGATCCTTTGGGCCAACATCACTCAATGCATAAATGATGTTTGGCCATCCATCCAAGTAATTTTTGAGCAGATTGATCTAGTAAAGACAGCCCAGGAAGAAATTCAAAGGACAAAAGCACAATTAGGAAAAATGCCTAAGGAAGCCAACAGGCTCATACATTTTTTGAATACTAGGAATAAAGAACAGCTAGAAGAATTTGGCATCATAGATAGAACAGAAACCATTTTGGAAATCAAAAGGGTATTAACCAAGAAAACTTGATGCAAAATTTAGAAAGAAGATGTCATGACATGCATGCAGAGATTAATGCTTTTATGGAAAATTTTTCCATTTTGTAGAGTAAAGGGCTACCCATTCCTTTAGTGATTAATAACAGATTAATGAGGCATAGAGATTATGTGGATAAATTGAATCAATATGCAGACAATGAAGCAAGTTCATCAACAAGTGCATCAAGAATAAAAGGACTCCCTACAGGCCGAGTTCTCTATGACAGCCTAGAGAACTTATTCTATGTCAAGCATGAACTGAAGCACTTGTTCCCAATTTAGCCCACATTTTTCAGGTATACAGAAACATATGAGACACTCAGAAAGCTTCAGAAAACTAGAATACCACAGCCAAAATGGTGGGAAGAAATGCTCGAAATTTTGTAATTTATCCTTGGTAAAGGTAAATTTTGATTTTTACTACAGTCAATCAGGGTAAAGAGGATGAAAAGAGATCAACAGGTAAAGAGTATCAAATGCAGGTAAAGTGTATCAGTAGGAAGATCAAAACAAAGCAGCCCGCACATAATTACACCGAGGACAGCAAGAGGCCAAATCATAGGGCCTAACTCCAACACATTCTCAAGAATAGGGACAGCAAACCATCCGGTTGCCTTATCTGTCATCTACAAGGTCTTCTGGCCCTATTTTCTTAAAATATATGATTAGTCATCCCAGTTTATATCTCACTTTGTTATGAGATATTTCATTGTAAATTTTTTTTATAAATACACCCCCATTCGGAGTATTGAGGGGGGATACTTTGACATTGAGTAAAACTGATATTTTGGAATAAAAAGTGTTGGACAAATTTTTCATGGCTGGCTAGATGAAGGATTGATGTAAAGGAATTTTCACAGGATTCATGTGTTGGACATCAAACAAATAAGTATCTTATATCTCATGTGTTAATGTTTTCTGGTTTATTATATTCATTATGTTTCATATCTGAATATTAAACAAAAAAGAATAATTCAGAAAGTGCTTAAGTGCAATCTGTCTTCAATAGTTTTTTTTCTCAATGTTTTC
The DNA here is from genome assembly GCA_000404065.3 of Pinus taeda. Classification (NCBI taxonomy): domain Eukaryota; kingdom Viridiplantae; phylum Streptophyta; class Pinopsida; order Pinales; family Pinaceae; genus Pinus; species Pinus taeda. Next base: position 68,535 of record APFE031493731.1, on the reverse strand, counting down.
TTATGAACTAGCATAAACAGTGAATTCTTAACTGCTCATGTTTTCTATTTTATTCATTTTAATCATTTAAAAGAATTCTTGATTTCTCTTTATTGATGGCTAAGTCATGTTCTACTCTCTTAAAGTATGTTGAATGATTCTTGATTGCCCTTTAACCCTTTAAGCCCATCCAATTTTTTTAAGTCTCTATTTGCTCTATGTTCAGCTATCTTGCCCTGTGAAGCCATCCTTTATTGAGAAACCAAATCCAATTGAACCATTTTCCTTGACTCCATTAACCCAATGGACTAAACTATTTAGTTCTACCCCAAGCTCTAATAACAAGCCTAAAACCTTATAAAACAAAGCTAAAACTTAAAGAGAGAGCCCTTTCTGGATACAGATTGGCTAGATTCTGTATCTAAAAGGTTGGTTTGTGGTTACCTCGGACCCCTTTCCCCTTCTTACAACTTCTGGGAAAATCTGAGTGATAACATAGTGGCGACTCCGCTGGGGAACGGAAGTTTGTTATCATTATTGTTTACTTTCTAAACTATAGACGGAGCCTGAATTTAGCCAGGTAGCCTTCGAATTTCTCTTGCTTTGCAAGATCATAAGTAGATGAATTTTGTTTTACTCTATCTCCGGTCTAGTTTATGAACTGAACATAAACCAGTTCCTCAGTCAAACAAATCTTTAGGACTGTTTTAAATTAAATCTCAAAAATCCTAAAGAAACACAAAAGTTGTTGATATTAATTCAGAAAATCATAACCAAGAAATCTGGCTTCAGAAAGGACTCGTTATACTAGGTCAAATCCTTACCCAAATCCACCACCTGTGTTTAAGAACCCTAATCTGATTCCCAGAATTCTTAGGAGACAGGAAAGTCAAGAAAGTACTACTAGTTCTCAGCCTATTTACAGATCAACATTTGGCCCTGTAAAGTAGGTTTATCTTGAGGATGAGCCCTTTGATGAGCAGTTTGAAACCTCTTTGTTTGTAACATTTTCTAAGTCTGAATTGGTTCACTTGGTTCACGACCCTGTGTTTATTGAAGACTTAAAATTTGAAGCTATCAGTGTTGCAATTGACAGACATTTACAAAATTCAATACAATCTGAACTCACTTCTAAACGAACACCTAATCCATCTACAATCATTGCTACTTCTGCAAGTTCCACATCCTTCCCTCATACATCTCAACCCCAAACTGCTCCACCACAAACCCCTCCTTCTACCCCTCCATCCACAACTCACATTCCTATTATTACCCCTACCCCATCTGTTGTTTCATCATTACCTCCAACTATGGGAAACAGGTATACCCCCCTAAATTTACCTACGAACTTGGGTGCTATTTCCACTCTATCAAAGTAAAATCACCCAATTTGATGGCACTGGCACCTACACAGCTCAACAACATACCAAAAAAATGATTGACTATTTTGAAATATATGAGATTGATGTTGATGATATTAGAATGAAGATATTTGTCCAAAGTTTAACAAGTGAAGTCAGAGCATGGTTTAAGGCTTTAAGAGCAAACAGTATAAATGACCTAGAAGCCCTTTATACACAATTCTTAGATCGTTGGGAGAAGAAGAGAGATCCTCTGCAGATCTTATCAGAGTATGAAAACCTTAAGAGAGGAACTTAGGAAACTGTGGAAGATTATTGCACTAGGTTTAATGTTGTTTACAATGAAATTCCTCAAAACCTCATACCCCCACCTGACTTATCCCTGATCAAGTTCCCAGATGGATTTGATTCGGATATGGATTTTCAGCTAAGGGAAAGAGCTCCCAGAACTTTAGAAGAAATGAAAAGTATAGTTGTCAATGTTGAGGCTAATTTGATATCAAAACGTGCCAAGGCTAGAAGTGAAAGAAGGATACCACTGAAAGAAGAATCTTCACCTGTGGAACAGAAACTGATATGCTATAATCAAAGGGATGGAAATACTAGGGGATAGAGTAGAAACCATAGAAAGAAAATCACCTTGGGAGGGTCAACAGGCAAATACAGGGAGAAATCCCAATTTCTGAAAAAACCAAAATCCAAACACTGGGAAAATTGGCCCTGATCAGAACATTAGACCCCCTTTCCAAGAGAATTACATAGAAGCTTCTAGCTCCCAGGATCTCCCTAAGGATACTCAGATAAATCTAATGGGACTTAACAATGAAAGAGAAGTGTTTTTAACTCAAGAAGATCAAGAGGCTCATGTTCTCAAACAATTTCAAACCCAGTCAAGGGAATCGTTTGATTTCAGGGAAGGATATGACACAACTATCTACGAAGTACACAAACAGTATAATTTGAGAAGTAGAAGAATTGATGTCCCTGATAACAACAAAAAGAAAGGTCCAAAACAACCATCCAAAGGAAAAGTAGTACCTCCACATGTACAAATTTTGTCTAGACCTAACAATAACCCCTCTAATCCAATAATAGAAGATATATCTGACAATCAACAAAATAACAGAGACTCTTCCATTCCCCTTACCTCTAAGGCAATCGTGGAAGAACCCCCATAAGTTAATCTAGGAGAAAATGTAAATGCTAACCCTACTCATGAAAAAGACAAAAACACTGAAAATCCAGAAAATAGAGAGATTCCAACTGTTCGAAACACTAAAGCTCAAAATGAAAAACATTTCAATCTGGAAGTCGAAGTAGGCAAATTAAAGGTAGCTATTCCACTGTCTGAATTAGCTAAACATGATGCCTATTGAGAATAAATCAACAGATCACTTAAATTCACTAGAACCGAAGACTCTGTAAATGTTTTTGATGACCAACCAAAACTTATCTTCGGACCTGAAGTAAATGGGAAACACCTAGAAGGAAGTGTGACTCCCTTCTATGTGAGTTTAAATATTCATGACAAAATCCTCAACAATGCCATGTTTGATTATGGGGCATCTCACAACTTAATGCCCAAATCTATAATGGAGAAATTAGATCTTGACATCACGAGACCTTATAAAGATCTCTTTTCTTTTTATTCAAGCCAAGTCAGATGTTTAGGGTTAATAAAATATCTATGTGTTTCTTTAGTTCAGTACCCTGCTAAAACAATCTTGATGGATATAGTAGTAGCAGATATTCCTCCAAAATATGGGATGTTTTTATCCAAGTCCTAGGGTGCTAAACTCCAAGGATCACTACAGCTAGACATGTCTTATGCTACTATCTCTGTTTTTGGCCAACTTAAGAAGCTATATCGAGAGACATTAATGAAATATGTAGTAAGTAGCCAGGAGAAACCACAAAATTTCCCTATCTACTCAGTACACTCAAATATGGATTCATTTATTCTATATAATGCCGAAATCAATCCTGCCAACAATGAACAAGTTTTAACAGCAGAACCAAAAGAAATTGAAACAGGAGAAACAAGTGTTCTGATCCAGAAAATCTCAAATACAAATGACCAATTAGATGACAAAGATAAACTTGATAAGAAGGAAAAACTAAAACCCCCAGCTAAACAAATTCCCACTAACCCTGACACTGATTATGTCCATGAAATTCTCTAGCACTTAGAGTTTGATGGTTCAGTAAATAAATTAGGGGCAGGGGCAGGAATTTGGGTGCATAACTTAGAAAATGACCATGTTGAAGGCCATGCTTACAGGCTGAATTTTAAATGCACCAACAATATGGCAGAGTATGAAGCTCTTTTGCTAGGACTTAAAATTGTAAAAAGGTTAGGAGCAATTAGAGTTTCTGTTATAGGTGATTCAGAATTGATTATTAATTAGATTAAAGGAAAGTACCTTACTAGAGATACCATATTAAGATACTATAGGGGAACAGTGATAGAAATTCTTAATACTTTTCTGGAAACTCAGCGTGTTGTAGTATCTAGGAAGCACAAATTACATGCTCATAGTCTGGCCATGTTTGCCAGTACTTGTAAATTACCTTTTGAGCCTAACCACCAGTTCACTGCTGAAATTAGGCATAGGTCTGCCATCCCTGACAATGTAAAGAACTGGCAAGTTTTCGAAAATGATGAGCAAATTAATAACTTTCTGACTTTAGATAGTGAATTTTCTCATAGTCACATAGATATTGATGCTACTGGACAGATAAATGAAGCATATGCCAACATTGTAGAAGACAGTTCAATTCTAATGCTTCATCCCACAACTTTCACCAAACAATAAGTTCAAGACTTAAAACAGATGGACCTTAATGAGATAAATGAAGAAGAAACATAGGTCATAGATTTAAAAGACAATCACCTGCCTAAGGTATTAACTCCTCTAGAGGACCTCTTCGACTCCAATGACATTCCTAAGAAACCAAAGATGGAACCACTAAAAGCAGACATTGAAGAGTATAACTTAGGAACAAAAGAAAATTCTAAAATGGTAAAACTATCAAAGTCCTGAACTCCTGACCAAAAATTAAAATATGTTGAACTCATGAGAGAATTCTAGGATGTCTTCACCTAGAGTTATGAGGATTTGAAATCATATGATACCTCAATAATTTAGCATACCATACCTTTGAAGGAAGACCAGAAACCATTCAAACAGAAACTCAGAAGAATCAACCCTTTATTACTACCACTGATTGAAAAAGAGATTAAACGTATGTACGAGGCAGGGATAATTGCACCTATAAGATTTTCAAAGTGGGTATCTAATTGAGTACCTGCTAGGAAGAAAACTGGTGAAATCAGATTATGTGTAGATCTAAGAAATGTAAACATAGTTTCTTTAAAGGATAATTACCTTTTACCTAAGATGGATCACATTTTACAAAGGGTAGTGGGAGTCTCTAAGATTTCACTCTTGGATGGATTTTCAGGGTATAACCAGATCCTAGTTCACCCTGATAATCAAGAAAAAACTTCCTTTACCACACCATGGGGCACATTTATGTATATTAAAATGCCTTTTGTACTTAAAAATGCAGGAGCTACTTTTCAAAGAGCAATATACATTGCATTTGCTAAAGAGATTCATGATTTTCTTGTCATATATCTAGATGACTTAACTGTTTTTTCTAAGTCAAATAAGTAGTATTTAGATCATCTCAGACAGGTGTTTCTCAAATGCAGGAAATATGGTATCTCTTTAAATCCTAAAAATTCTTTGTTTGGTCTCGAAGAAGGTAAGATCTTAGGGCACATTATCTCAAAAGATGGCATTTAGATTGATCCTACCAGAACAGAAGCAATTTTGCAGATACCTCATCCTAGAAGTATCAAAGAACTTCAAGCTTTCTTAAGAAAGATAAACTTTTTGAGAATATTCATATCTAATTTAGCAGAATTAATTAGGTTACTCAATAATATGTTAAGAAAGGATTCAAGTATAAAATGGAGAATAGAAGCCAAACAAGCATTTGAAGAAATTAAAATGGCTTTGACCAGAACACCGGTCCTTACAAGTCCCCAATTTGATAGAGATTTCATAATTTTTTCTTTTACATTAGAGCACACTATAGCAACTGTTTTACTACAAAAGGATGACCAAGGATGTGAGAAACCCATAACCTTTTTTAGTAAAGCACTTAGAGACGCATCACCGAAGTACAAAATCATGGAAAAACAGGCATTTTCACTTGTTAAAGCAATTAAGGACTTTAGAGTTTACATATCGTATTCTCATGTGGTAGCCTATGTACCAATAGCTATTGTCAAAGACATCCTAACTCAGGATGGAATTGAGGGCAAAAGAGGTAAATGGATTGCTACCATTTTAGAGTATGATATTGAAATAAAACCTACAAAATTGATAAAAGGACAGGGATTGGCTAAACTCATGACAAAAACAAACTGCCAAGCCCTAGACATAAATGAATTGGACAACAAACAGGAGATGGCGACTCCACAGATCAGCCAAGCCTTCTCATATTCACCTTAGTATGCTGTTATAATCTATGTGTTACAAAACCTGCAGGCTCCTCCAGGGTTGTCCAGAACAAAAAGTAGATTTTTAAAGATTAAAGCTTTAAAGTTTTGCATTCTAGATAGTGCTCTTTTTTGGAAAAATCATGAAGGAATCTTATTGAGTTGTTTACTAAAGAACGAAGCTGACAAGACAATTCAAGATTTTCATGCAGGAGATTGTGGTGGACACCTATACTGGAAATCGACTGCAAATAATATCTTAAGGGCTGGTTTCTATTGGCCAACCTTGTTTACTGATGTGAAAAAATTTGCTACCTCTTGCCATAAATGCCAAATTTTTGAAGGCAAGAGAAAACTATTACCTCTACCCCTGAAACCCATCTCTACTGAAAAACCATTCCAACAATGTGGTCTTGACTTCATTGGAGAAATCCACCCTCCTTCCTCTGGCCAATATAAATGGATCCTTACTGCCACTGATTACTTTACCTAATGGATAGAGGCCATACCTTCCAGACAGGCCACATATACAATAATCATAGGTTTCCTAGAAAGAAACATATTATATAGATTTGGCTGCCCCACAAAAATCATAACAGACAATGTTGCAGCTTTGAAATCAAGAAATATGATCAGTTTTTGTAATAAATACCATATTACCTTAGGTCATTCCACAGCCTATTTTCCACAAGGAAATGGACTAGCTGAATCCTCCAACAAAAGCCTTATCAATATTATCAAGAAACTGTTGGAAGAAAATAAAAAGACTTGGCATAAGAAATTGATAAATGCACTATGGGCAGACAGATTGACAACTAAAAAATCCATTCGCACTAGTCCTTATGAATTAGTCTATGGCATGGAAGCAGTAATACATTCATCATATGGAGTTCCTGTTATGAAACTACTTCAAGAAGCTCAAGTAGAACCCAATGATATCCAAAGGAGGATTAATCAGACCATAAATTTGCAGTCGACCAGAGAGGAAGTGTATCAAAGATCCCAAATATGGCAGGAAAAGCTCAAGAAGATATTTGATAGAAGAACTAAAGCAGAAGATTTCCACCCTAGAAACAAAGTGTTGAGATGGGATTCCAGAAGAGAGGACAAGGGGAAACATGGGAAGTTTGACTTCCTATGGAAAGGTCCATACATTATCCAGGCTCTACAAGAAAACAATACATATTATTTGAAGAAATTGGATGGTACATCATCAGAAGAAGGACCAGTCAATGGTCGAATGATAAAACATTACTTTGATCCGACCTATTAAGTTTACCATGATGATTAATCTATACATACTATATCCTTTGTAAGGTCACCGTTTTGATTGGACAATGACTTTTGGATTTGAAGCCCGAAGAGAAGGCCCTAAGCCTCATAAGTATCATTTTCATACATATAATAAAGCAACGGGAAAAATAAGGTTGCAGAATACAGTCAAAGTCATTCAGAGACTATTTCATCTACTGTTCTTGACTTTTCACCAAAAAAAACCATCCCCAAGTGGAGCCAGTGTTAGGCCCCTATACCAATAGGTGTCATATGTCATGATTGACTTGATGAGATCTGTAATATGTTCATACCTTTTCTTGTTGCAAAGGTTTTCCATATTTTCAAAAAAAAAAAATTAAAAATGTAAAGAAGGTATACCCTAAAAGAAAAATCAAAGGATAAAAAGAAATAAAAGATGGTCACAAAAATGTAAGAAAATGAACCCCAAACAAAAAGACCAGGAAAGTGCGCAAGTCTAAATGTCACTACTTTTTCATTTTGTGTAATAAAAAAATTGTGTGCAGTTTGTTACTTATGCCACAATTCATGAATAGTCAAATTGTTTAAACTTGACTTATTCGTCTTTCAATTTCATGTCGTAGAAATAGAGAATAAATATCTGACCAAACAGTGTAATCTTGGCAGATAAGTAGATAGGTAGAGTAAATAAAAAGGAGCTCAACAGTTTAATCTGAGCCCTTGGATGTGATAAGTGTAGATTTAGATAGAAATCATTATGTAAAAGAAAATGAAGTTGAAGAGGGTTTGCCAGTTTAAGTACACCCTAATAACAAAGAAAAAATGCTAGGTTAAAGTAGGTAGGGTAGATAGATGATGTTGCAGAATCATGTGTGATGGATAATGTCTCTAAATGTGTTAATCTTTCATTTTTCATCATAAGGCAAAGGCATACACTACATTGAAGACATCACAAGCAAAGAAAAGTCACAATGATTAACTCCCCTTTTCATTTTTCGTAATTAATCATTAGTTTCCCTTAAACACTAAGGTATTTGCTAAATTGGAGGGGCTCAAAGCATTTCTCTAACTTTTGGAGGGACCAGACCCTCGGCCCAACAATTTCAAAAGCCTAAATACTTAAACTATCATTCAGTCACTTTCATAAGTCTTTTCCTAAGTAAAATCCTATTTTATTTAGGAAAAATACACAATATCACATAAAATCCCCTTTTCTCTTAAGCCTAAGTTAAAAATACACTCGAGGGTTTTACTTAGCGCTTTTTATTACATTTTTTTCATATTAATTTCTAACTCATATTATATAACTTCCAAATAAAATTTCACCCTTCCCGTATTACTAAATATATATAAAAACCCCGAAATATTAATATCTTGCCCGATTGGTTAATTATAACCATAGGTATGTTTTAAACCGGGATTAACTAGTTAACATCCTTGATCTCCCATTGCATTAGCAAGGAATTAATTAACCATCATAGTTAATTAAGAACCTCCCCGACCTATCATATCACCCCCGATACAATTAATTAACTGTTAACTATATTGGGCCCGCCGCAGTTAAAGCTCCGCTGTATCACATCGCCCGTCCACCATTCGATCACGCCCCCATCATCCAACGATTTTTATTGATATCGCGCGACCCTTGGTGACCACACGTTAACGCGCGATAACCAAGCGTTTTTTACACCGTACCCCCGCCACGCATTAGGTAATCTATGGAATCGCTAGCTCCCAACCGAATACCACCCACCTCCAAAAACGGTGTGATACCAGACTACTTACCACCCTCCGCATACGACAAGACATCCTTTCCCACGTATGTCATCTGCCCAATAACCGAAAAAATAAAAAAATCCTTGCCAACCTTGACTTTGTTAATAAAACAAAACAAATTTCATTTTCATTATTCTGTGCACCAACCCGTGCTCCCATGCAAAGCAACATCCAAGTCAATTGTTAAAGCTTTCCAACCACCACCTGGTCAAAAAAATTGCAATGACGTAGCCCGGAACTTGTTATCCAACCTGCCATTGCACTGTTCACTTCCCCAATACAGGTAAAAAGATCAGGAATTGGTGCATCTACTGTTGGAACCTCTCAACAACCTCCACAAGAAAGCAGCACACCAGCTATAGGGTCATCCATGGGCAAAGAACTAGAAACCAGTATTCAAGTCACAGAACAGTCTACAATGTCTCAGCAACCTGAAGCTTCCAAAGAATAGGTCCAAATTCCAACTCCTCCAACTCAAACCAAAGTAGAAGAAACTCCCAACTTGCATACCCCTCTGAATGAGGAAATGAATAAAAAGGGAGACAGAGAAGTAGCTACCCCTGCTAGTAGACCCCCAAAGCAGCCTGGTACAAAAAGGCAAAGATTAAATCCCCTTTCAGAGGAGGAATTTGTGGAAGAGACTACAGGCATTCAGAGAAGAGAAGGAGTAGATAGCCAACACACTTTTCCAGTGGTAGGAACATCCACTAGCTCACAGAGACAGACGCTAGAAGGGCAGCAAAGTGCAGAGGTATCGTCTTTCAAGCCACCAGTGAAAGATGACTTAAATATCAAAAAAACAATTACAGAAATCAAAGCGAGGAATGATCCATTGAGGCTTCAAATTTACAATCAATATTTGAAAATGGCCCCCACAAATCAACAAAGATTAATGTCAGCCTATGGCATTAAAGAGGGAAAAATGATAATGAGCTACTTCAAGCCTAAAGTGCAACAATCTCAATCAACAACAAATTATTTCAGAACAAATTTGGAGGTCATGGAAAAAAATACTAATCCTAATCCTATAGATCAAATTGAATTGCATAAACAAACTAGAGAAATGATCTATTCAACCTTGATTGGTAAGGCAATGATGGCCCATAGGTTACAAAATTCTTTGGATAATACAATGGCCCAACTACACTTAGAGAAAGCCTCCTCCTAGGCTAAAGATAATAGAATAAAGTCTTTAGAAGAAATCATTATTGGATTGGGACATGATCCCAAAGATGTGAAGGGTGTAGAAGCATTAATTAAAAAGAAAGATGAAGATATTGCTGCCTTGAGGAAGCAGCTAAAGCTACCTCCTTCAAGGCATCCACAAACTGCTGAGATTGTAAAGCAGAAATCTGAAGAAGAGTTGATGGATTTACTTTTAAAACTTAATGAGACTGAACAAGAACTAGAAAAGGCACTGAAGGACAAGTAGGGAAAGCCGACCTCTCAGCCTCCTGATGTAATACCAGTAGTCTCAACAACAGTCCCCTCTACACTTGGGATAGCACTGGCACCAAACATTCCAGCAGCCACAGCAAAGGTGGTCACAGGTACAGGAACAACAGGAACAGCAGGGATAACACAGGGAAACAGTGCTAATTTGAGCATAGAGGAATTAATAAATTCAATAGAGGACATGAGACTACAAGTTTCAGAGCTAAACATGGTAAAAGAATAGTTTTCTAAGCTGAAACGAAGCTATGATCTCTCAAAGATAAATGTTGCAGAAAAAACAAGAGAGATTAAAGCATTAGAAAATAAAATGAAAACATTAGAAAAAGATCTCACTTTTGACAAGCCTCTGGCAGAAATTAAGAAGATCCTTTGGGCCAACATCACTCAATTCATAAATGATGTTTGGCCATCCATCCAAGTAATTTTTGAGTAGATTGATCTAGTAAAGATAGCCCAGGAATAAATTCAAAGGACAAAAGCACAATTAGGAAAAATGCCTGAGGAAGCCAACAGGCTCATACATTTTTTGAATAATAGGAATAAGGAACATCTGGAAAAATTTGGCATCATAGATAGAACAGAAACCATTTTGGAAATCAAAATGGTATTAACCAAGAAAACTTTGATGCAGAATTTAGAAATAAGATGTCATGACATACAGGCAGAGATTAATGCTTTTATGGAAAAAAATTCCATTTTCCAGAGTAAAGGGCTACCCAGTCCTTTATTAATTAATGACAGATTAATGAGGCATAGAGATTATGTGGATAAATTGAATCAATATGCAGGAAATCAAGCAAGTTCATCAACAAGTGCATCAGGAATAAAAGCACTCCCTACAGGCCAAGTTCTCTATGACAGCCTAGAGAACTTATTCTATGTCGAGCATGAACTGAAACATTTGTTCCCAATTCAGCCCACATTTTTCAGGTATACAGAAACAGATGAGACACTCAGAAAGCTTCAGAAAACTAGAATACCACAGCCAAAATAGTGGGAAGAAATGCTCGAAATTTTGTAATTTATCCTTGGTAAAGGTAAATTTTGATTTTTACTATGGTCAATGAGGGTAAAGAGGATGAAAAGAGATCAATAGGTAAAGAGTATCAGATGCAGGTGAAGTGTATCAGCAGGAAAATCAAAACAGAGCAGCCAACACATAATTACACCAAGGACAGCAAGAGGCTAAATAATAGGGCCTAACTCCAACACATTCTCAAGAATAGGGACAACAAACCATTCGGTTTCCTTATCTGTCATCTACGAGGTCTTCTGGCCCTATTTTCTTGAAAGATATGATTAGTCATCCCATTTTATATCTCACTTTGTTATGAGATATTTCATTGTAAAGTTTTTGTATAAATACACGCCCATTCGGAGTATTGAGGGGAGATTCTTTGACATTGCTGTAAAACTGATATTTTGGAATAAAAAGTGTTGTTGGGAAAAATTTTCATGGCTGGCTAGATGAAGGATAGATGTAAAGGAATTTTCACAGGATTCATGTGTTGAACATCAAAAAAATAAGTATCTTATATCTCATGTGTTAATGTTTTCTGGTTTATTATATTCATTATGTTTCATATCTGAATATTAAACGAAAAAGAATAATTCAGAAAGTGCTTAAGTGCAATCTGTCTTCAATCGTTTTTGTTCTCAATGTTTTCTTCTAAACTAGTATAAACAATGAATTCTTAATTGCTCTTGTTTCCTAGTTTATTCATTTTAATCATTTAGTAAAGAATTCTTGATTGCTCTTTATTTATGGTTATGTCATGTTCTACTCTCTTAAGGTATATTGAAAGATTCTTGATTTCCCTTTAACCCTTTAAGCCCATCCCATTTTTTTAAGTCTCTATTTGCTTCCTGTTCAGTTATCTTGCCCTGTGAAGCCATCCTTTATTGAGAAACCAAATCCAGTTGAGCCATTTTCCCTGACTCCATTAGCCCAATGAACTAAACTATTCAGTGTTGCCCCTTTGTTATTGAACTTCACCAACAAATTCAAACAAAACCCCAAGCTCTAATAACTAGCCTAAAACCTTATAAAACAAATCTAAAACTTAAAAAGAGAGCCCTCTCTAGATACAGATTGGCTAGATTCTGTATCTAAAAGATCAGTTTGTGGTTACCTCAGACTTTACACTTTAAAAAACAAAGGTGGACAACCCCTTATGACTCATGACACCTTTGTGCTCTGCGACCACAAAAATGCAGAGACTTTACAACTTTCTTACACAATTGACCCAAAACATGAGCTTTTAGCCCTAAAACTATCCTTGGGCGATCTCGTTGCCAACAGGCTCCCAACACAAACATGGTGACTCGTCCTCGAGTCACTCTGCAGGTGCGGATATCTTGGCGCGAAGACCTCCCAGCTCAACCTGTATGATTACAACCTCGGCAGTGCACTGTGAGGCCACCTGCTTCGCTTCCTCAACCAATTGCTCAGTCGTTAGTCTTGAACTATCGACCTAAAGCTTCTGCTACTTGCAGATTCACAAGCTTTCCTTAAATAGAGGTCATGACCGCATAAGCCTCATCCAACCAGGGCTTCAAGTGCACCTTCAGCACTGCCTCCTTGTGTTGTGTTGCATCTACCTATTCTTTCAACTACTTGGCCTCCTGCAGCTTTTCCAGTCTCTGCGTGAGCACGATGGTTCGTACTGTACCTTTTACTTCATCATAGCATTGTTGCATCTCTCGTGCTTCTGTCTCCAGCCATTATACATTAGGGTCCTCCTGCAGATTCTTCAAGACCTTGAATGACTATTAGAAAAGTTTTGTGTAGTCTGCTACTGCACTGTCGACCACCACTATCGCCTCTGTGACAGTGGTTGCACGCTGCTCCTTTACTTCTAGCGGAGTTGAAGGTTGGGCCTTCAACTGTAATTTTGTAGTCTATAGGTTTAGCTCCAGCTGAATCCTAGCCATCTTTGTGTGAGCATCACGCACCCCTATAGCAAGCTTGCAGGCGCGCACCTTGACCAGTTCTTCCTCAAGAATGGCCAACTCCATGACCATTCGGCATGCCTCGTCCACGACCTAAATTATATGCTTGTTTTGGTTGGTTGCCTCGGTCACAGGGGTGATGGCAGAGTCTCGATGTAGGGCCATTTGTTCATTATTAATCCTCTACTTGCTGATTACTTGCAAAACTCGGTGTTCACAGGCCCTCAGCTTCGCGATCACTCCATCCTGCAATAGGTGGAATGCGTCACTAGGGAGCGCTACCAAGTTCAACCCCACTCCTTTGAGAGCACTAACAGTGGGTCTGTCGGCTTCATTCTCCATGGTTAGTGCTCCATATGGCAACACTATCGTGCTGGAGGCCTTCGCACATAACATCTCGGCAGCTTCTAAAGTGCCGATAGTGAGGTTGGTGGACACCGTGCCAACCTGTGGGTGATAAGGCATGCTCTTCTTGTGATATACCTGAAATTACTCCGTCAACGCGTTGATCGTATCGTTCAGAAAGTGCGTACCACAATTTCTCATCATAACCTTTAGACACCCAAATTACATCAGTACATACTCAAAAAGGAACTTCGCTGTGGTTGCGCCTATGCAATCCTTCATAGGTTGTGCCTCCACCCATCGAGTCAAATACTTAGTCGTGGTGATAATATACCACGCTCTTGTCTTCTTCCCTTGGGGCTGAATGGATCCCACAAAATCTATCGTCCATTTCTCAAAAGGTTGCAACGTCATCTGCGGATTCAGAGGCAACTCATATCTCCGTGATGGCCTGCCAATTCTTTAACACACACCACACACCTTGCAGTAAGCTTTTGAATCCTGATGGAGGGTCGGCCACCAAAACCTTCTACTGCATAGTCGCCTTTCCTATATAATGGCCTCTCGCGGTGCCCCCATGAGTTTCCATGAGGATACTGCTCCTTTCAAACTCTGGTACATATCGTCATAATACTTCAATAGATGGTATGGTTCTGTGTTCAGTCGTCCAGGCTTCACAATAACCTCAAAATCATACTCCTGGAACAATAACAACCACCTATAGATTCTCCCCCCCCAACACAGGCTTATTGACCAGGTATTTCAACGTGGAATGATCTATATACATCTTAAAATGTCCACCCAACAAATAGTGTCTAAACTTATGGAGCGCATATGTTATGAAACCAGCTCACAAAAATATAGAAAATATAGATCAATGCCTTAGAAATAAGCCTCTTCGAGGGGGAAACCTCCTTTATATTACACAGATGAACAATTCTTAGATGATACAAATGACAAGACCTCCTTTCTATACATAGGAGTCTAAGGGGTCATAATATAATCAAAGTCGACATAACAATAATAATTTAAGGGCACAATAATAACAATAGTGGGCTTCTATGGGGCACAAAAATAACAATATGGGGACTACATGGGCACAACAATATAATAAAGGGGTTGTACTAATAACAATAAGGGTTACACTAGTAGTATAGGGACCTAACATGCCCCTCTCCTTCAAAAAGTGTTGTTCTCAATGCTTGAGTAGTTCTTGATGTTTTTGTATAAAATTCTTGTCCTCCCATGTGGAATCTTCAGAGGGTAGTTTCTTCCACTTGATGAAATACTCTGAAATTGACTAATTTCGTAGCTATCGAGTTGTTGTTTCTGTGACTACTCCAAGTTCCAATATGATTTTTCCTTCCTCGTCAAGTTCTGGCAATATTGTTTGAATTGGGATCTTCTATGACTTTTGAATGAGTGGTCACACTTCTTTGTCCTTCTTCCATTAATCCCTTGTTTCATTTGTCTAATTTGGTTGGATAATAGAATAGCACAAAAAAATGCTTCCACATCCTCATCCTTTCGTGAGAGTGCATCTGCGTCAACATTTTTCTTCCCTTTTTTGTAGATGATTTCAAAGTCATAACCCAACATATTTGTGACCCATTTTTCTGTTATTCTAAAGATAATCTTTGTTCTAAAAAGTATTTAAGAATATCATGATCCATTTTTACCTTAAAGTGTCTTCCCATTAGGTAGGGTCGTCATTCCTTAAGTGCATCTAGTATTGCCAACATTTCCTTCTCATAAATAGCTTGCTTGAAATGTAGCCGTAAAAATACCCAATCACCTACATCAAAACTTCCTTCACTGCGATGTTGATATGCCTGTTGTTTCATTCGATTCTGCACCAAAGTGGCGTTATCCTTTAAAATTTGGATAACTAGTTGTTGATGCTCGATGTGATATTTCACTGCTTGAATCTTTTTCTTCTTGATATTTCTTTCTATCTTAAGAGTTTGAGGAGTGGTAATTTCTTCCAATGCATTACAGGATATGGTCGGATTCCTTTCTTGATGCTTGATGTGATCTTTCACTTCTTGAACATTTTTCTTCTTGATATGTCCTTCTATCTTGATAGTTTGAGGAGTGGTAATTTTGGCCAATGAATTACAAGATATGGTCGGATTCATTTCATCTTTCTTGATGTGATCTTTCACTTCTTGAACCTTTTTCTTCTTGATATTTCCTTCTATATTGAGAGTTTGAGGAGTGGTAATTCTTGTCAATGCTTTACAAGATATGGTCAGAGTCATTTCTTCTTTCTCTGGGGTTGGTTCTTGATGTATATCCTCTTCTTTTATGTTTCTTGATTTTTTTCTTCCTCCTCTTCATAATATATGTAAAATAATTTCTTCTCAACACACTTATGACCTTTCATGTATTTGTTATCACAATTGTAACAAAGCCCTTTTGCTCTTTTTTCTTCCAATTGTTGTGGTGTCAACCTTGTAGGTTCTGGAAGGCTAGGAGAAACAATACTTCCATCTTTATAGTTGCCAGGGATAGACTTCCTTGTTGCCATAATTTTGTTTTCCACTTTTCTTGCCAACCTGAATGCATTCTCCAATGAATCAAGTTTCCAGAGACGAACCTCATGTTGAATGTTAGCCTTTAAAGTCCCTATGGAGACATCAATCCACTACTTCTCTGGAATATCATTTTCCCTTATATTAAATTTTTGAAAGTCCTCAATTTGCTCTGTCATTGAACACTTTTGTTTGAGATTTATCAATTGGCTAAAGAAGGTGTTTCTCTTTGTATCCCCATAATGTGTTATCATTTCCTCCTTGAAAATTGACCACATGACATGTGGCTTACGAGAACAAAGCCCTTTATACCATAAAAATTGATTCAATTCTAAATAATTAGATGCAATACA
Source organism: Pinus taeda (assembly GCA_000404065.3). NCBI lineage: Eukaryota > Viridiplantae > Streptophyta > Pinopsida > Pinales > Pinaceae > Pinus > Pinus taeda. Next base: position 52,013 of record APFE031493731.1, on the reverse strand, counting down.
TACCTTTTGTAACAGTGTTACACCATGTAGATCAAAATATTTCTCCATATGTAGTATCAAATTTACCAGATCCTTGCCATTAAACTTCCTCATCTCGCTTTTTCTTGATTTTAGGAGCTCGATCTTGAAATGACTATGACTCTGTACTTTCAGATATTTAAGTTATGAAATCACGATCTGCAACAATCCTTTGTGTCCTCCTTTTAATGTGACCAGTCTGATCTAAATTGGATTCTCCAATGAAGATTTATGTAAATCTCCCACGATGACCTGGGTATAGATTTGTTTAATAGAGCGAACTTGTATGATGTGTTGCGGGTCAATGTTTCAACATTAGGATCTGAAAATGGTACCCAAAAAACTATAGTCCGTCCTCTTTTTGTAACTTCTTATGAAAATTTCAATCTGATGCTCAAAGCAAAAGTTATGATGGTTTTCCCCAGGTCACCTGTTTGGAATGTGATTCCGGAGTCTGCAAAAACCCTAACTTCCATAAATCATATCTCTGCAAATATAGTGAGACAAGCTCTGAAATTCAGACACGAAGTCCAAAACGATTTCGGATCAAATGGGTCTTTTTGTAGCTTTTGAAATGTCGTTGAAAAAATGTTATAGTGAAAGTGCCACGATGACCTTTTTGGAACAGTGAAACCCTAAAATCCAAAGCTCTGATACCAAATGTTATAAAACCAGCTCACAAAAAGATAGAAAAGATAGATCAACACCTTAGAAATAAGCCTATTCGAGGGGGAAACCTCTTTTACATTACACAAATGAACAATTCTTAGATGATACAAATGACAAGACCTCATTTCTATATATAGGAGTCTAAGGGGTCATAATATAATTAGAGTCGACATAACAATAATAATGTAAGGGAACAATAATAACAATAGTTGGCTTCTATGGGGCACAATAATAACAATATGGGGACTACATGGGCACAACAATATAATAATGGGGTTGTACTAATAACAATAAGGGGTTACACTAGTAGTATAAGGACCTAACAGCGTATACCATGGCTAACCCTTCGCGCTTGGTGGTGGAATAGTTATTCTCAGCCTTGGATAACCTCCTGCTTGCGAAGGCTATAAGATGGTACAATTTTCCTCCACCAACTTGTGCCAGTACTGCTCCTAGTGTTATACATGATGCATCTACATGTACATGAAACTCTTTCTTCCAATCCAAGAAAACTAAAATCAGCGCAGTGACCATTTTCTCTTTCAATACAGCCAAGCTTTTCTTACAGTCCTCGTTCCAACAGAACGTGACATCCTTTTTCAACAACTTATCCACAGGCGTAGTGATTTGGGCATAGCCCTTAATAAATTTCCTGTAATACCCAGTATATCCTAAGGTTGCGCGTAGCTGTTTCACACTCCTCGGAGCCTCCAAGTTAAGTATTATTGCGATCTTCGCGGGATCTACCATCAGTCTCTTTCTACAAACCACATGACCCAGCAGGGTCCCAAAAGGAACACAAAACATGCATTTCTTCAAATTGAACGCAATCTGGTACCTTCGAATAGTATCTATCATCAGGCGTAAACTTTCCACATGGAGTTTTACCAGTCCAAACACAGTTCATTCATCAAAGTACGCCTCTAGAAACTTATGAATAAATTCCTTGAATGCAACAATGGCTACGTGTGAAAAAATCGTAGGCGCATTCTGCAATCCAAAAGGCATTACGGTGTACTGAAAACATCCCCACTCAGTCGCGAAGGTCGTCTTGCTTCTATCCTCCAGCAGATTTTGATCTGATGGTACCAAGAGAACCCATTAGTGGAGTACGCTTCCTGGTCACCTACATTACCCAATACCTCATCATTGAACGGAGTTGGGAAAGGATCATGTACGCAAGCGTCATTCAACTTCCTGAGATCTACGCATATCCTTATTTCATCCTTCTGCTTCTTTTCCTGTACCACCATTAGGCTTACCCAATCAAATTCTTCTATGGGCTCAATGATGCTTGTCGCAAGCATCTTGTCTAGCTTTAAGCAGGCCTTCTCCTTATACTTCGGATTGAGACGGTAAGGTCTTTGCTTAACCAACTTCGCGTTGTGATTTAACATAATCTTCATAACACCCAAGTCTCCTATTATCCCTTTTAGCTCCGTAAAATTGGTAGGGAACAAATCCTGGTATTCATAGAGCAATTCAACGACCTTATCTACTATCGCGTCATCCGAGTAATCTCCAATCTTCGCGAATTTGGGCTCCACCTCCGTACCAATATTTAATTGTTTTGTTTTCAGCGATGCGGTTATATCAGGATTCTCAATCTGCGGTCCCTCAACCTCACGATGACCCTCTATTTCAAGGATGTTAATCTTTCACAAATCCTCATCTTCTTCTTTAGCAATCATGTTATAGCATTCCAGCACGTGGCCCAGCTTAGTAGTCCAATCGGGTTGAATTAGATCTACAGGATCCTGCGATATCCTAAAGATTGTTGCTTTCACTTCTTGTAGTGCTTCGTCAATACAGTCAAACCCGTCTTCAAATTTGAACGTCATTATGAATCCTTCACGCAGAATACCCCATTCACCTGTGCAATGGCGAAGCTTTGTCTCCAAGTACCAGTTCATCGAGATGACATCCAAGGTGTGATAGAACAAATGCACCCATTCAGGTTGGGGCTTCGCTCCGTAAGCCTTAGCCCATTTGTCCAAGTGTGCACGCGGGTCATCCTTCCAGTCATATGTGTCCATCATTTGTACCTTCTGCTTCCCAAAACAAGTTCTCCTCATCCACCTACACTCGCGCCAATTGTCAAAACTACCCTTGTGCATACCCCACCATCTCGCAAGCGTAGCGTGCAGGGCCCAATCCAAAGCCTGGAAGCACTAATTTTCTGGTACCTCCCTCTCAAATGCATCCAAAAATACATCCACATCATTCAAGCCATCGGTAAGTAGGCAGATTTCTTACCTCTAAAAATACACAGCGCAGTGACTAGGTCATCATATTACAGCTCAATGTGGTTACTTCATGTAGTTAATTTTGCCAGCACTCTAATTCTTCATCAGAGTCCGAGGTGCAGTAACTCTTATGATCCCATGTAATTTTTCCATCCGCTGTTGGATTCACCCAATCTTGGTCTCACACTGTTATCTTATATATGCAATCCAAATCATTATCACTCTTGTAATCGCACACTGGTTCAGTATAGCGTGATCCTGCAGAGCAATTTCTTTGCATATATCATCTTTCACTTCTTTAGGCTGATCACTCCATTCATGTCAGTAGCCCAATCAATGCCAAGGATTGCAGGGTAGGGGTTACTATCATCCACAATTTCTATTACCTCAAAGTCAACCAACACACTCACGCCTTCAATATCTACAGTCACTCCTTGCAGTCGTCCCATGGAGATGATCTTCTACTGATTTTCCATCCTTAAGTGAATTGGAGACCACTACAATGCGAGCTTTTCCATCCACTCCCAAGTCTGTTTGGTAGAATGGTCACGTCTGACCCTAGGTCCAAAATAACCTGATCCATTTCATATTCTCCTATCTGCGTGGTCAATCTCATCTCTCATCCTGTCCTTACTTTATGCTTACCACGCATGGTTCACTCAGAGTGTTTCCGGCACATCTATTTATAAGATCTTATAATCCCTTCACAGCCTTGTTATCATGCAGCAGCTTCATGCAGGTTTCTAGAAAGGTCGTAAGCATAGAAGGGTCCATTTCCTGATCAAGCTTATCCTTGCTCCTTGAGGTGGAGGCCTTAACGAACTCTTCTTTGCCTCCATGAACGTTTCGCGTGCGAGCTCCAAATCAAATTCAGCCTCCTTCGCCGGAGCTTTGCGAACCCATGCACTATCTTCGAATTGTTTCCCCTTATCATCGCCCATTGCAATTCCACTTCGAAGCACTATATTCACATTCAGATCCTCTTCGCGAGGCTCAGGCCTTATCATCTATAGGTTTTGAGTTGGCTCAGGTGGTAGCGCCCCTTTGTCACGTATCCTTGCTATCAGCATAGGACAGTCTTCTATCTCATGATCAAACTAAGTACAATATTTTCATGACAGTCGCGTTGGGTTAGTGCATTCACGGGCATAGTGTCTTGGTCCTCCACAGTGGTAGCAGATTAGCTGTCCCCGGCCTCTACCAGGTCCTCCTCTGCCTCAACCTTGTCCACGCCCCTGAAAGCTTGTTCACACCATCCCAGTGCTCTAGTTAGGAGGCCGTGTTTCTGCCAGAACCCTATAGGCAGTGTTATGTCCATCATGAATTTGTAACTTCTGCACTTGTGCTCATCATGCCCTACCGACTCGCAGAAGTTGCAGAACAATTGTTGTGGTGTTTGTACAAACTTCTGTAGCAAATGACATCTATTCGTCACATGTTTTCTTGCTACCTCACATATAGTGCACCACAACGCAGGCCCCGCACTCAGTCCTGCTTGGGCTTATGGCCTCAAAGGCATCAGTCCACCTCCTATAATATAGTTCGCAAAGACCGGGCAGTGGTCTTTGCCATGCCCCTGACCTTTACATTTCAAGCACCATACCTCTTCGCGCACCTCCGGTCGAACTTTCTTTCCTGCTTCAAAATTTTCATTTCGAGGCAAAGATTTTGCAATTGCGGATGGATCTGATGAACCCCCAGATTTGGATCTTACTGTTTCATGCAGTCTCATTGCAATCTCCAAGGCCTCCGCCTAATTCATAATCTTTTGTTGTGACAATGCAACCCTTAGGTGTGGAGGAGCGAAGCCACAAACCACTCGCAGTGTTTTCCATATGTTAAGTTCATATTGGCTTTGCAGATTTTGCACTTCAACCTCTGATCCAATTCCCAAGGTGTCTCGCCTGGTTTCATCATGATTTCCTTGAACCCCAAAATCGGTTGTGCCTCAAATTTAGGTCTACTAAATTCTTTATTCAGCGTCGTATGGATGTCTGCCACTCCAGCATTTGGTTTATCATTAGAGTACTTGATGTACTAGGTTAGTGTGTGATCCTGCAAAGCACTAACCAATGTTGCCTTCTTCATGTGGCCATCTGTGACACCCTGAGCTTCCCATACAGCTTTTTTACGACGAACCAAAACTGGCCCAGGTCTTCATTTCCCAATCCTTTAAGCAAAGGCAACTTCACTAAATTTGCTATGCTGAACTGCAGTGGAGGTGGTGATGGTATGGGTGAAGTCGCAGGTGATGGTGGTGAAGTTGGAGGTGGTGTGGGTGGAGGTGGAAATCACAGGAATCCCTGTCTTATTAACTGAATTGCACTTCACGAAGAAGCCTGTGCTACTCCCTCTTCGTCACCCAATGGAGGTGAAATCAATGGGCTATACTCAGGACCCTTTCTTCCTTCATTTCTATAAGTCTTTCCAATTCGCGTAGTTCCTAACATCAAGGTAGTTTCATAACTCGTTTTTCACACAATAACATCTTAATCCAAGTATTCAAAGACTTCAAGTACTTACCTCGCGGACCTTTGAAAAATCATCGCTCCGCCTCGTTGTAACTAACTAAGGTATCGACCGTGAATTCAGTTAAAAATCCTCCTATGATGTGATCGAGCCAATGGTCAACAACACAGGTGATCTTATCCTCAGAGGCTTCCAGTCTCTATACCATCTCCGGGGTCCAAACAATAGGACCATCAAGTCTCCACCTTCCTTGACTATCTGCTAGCTTCGTGATCCACTCGTATAACTCAACTGAAAAGGAACAGAAAAAGATCTTGTGGATTTTGGTATATAGGTATTTGTACAGCCAGCGTTCATTTGTCAGTCGTGGATTCGTGTTCTCCTACACCGTGAATTCATGGATCTTCCTATCCAACCAATCTTTGATTTCTTTCTTAGTTGGATTCCAGTGATACGACATCACACATCTCTTATGCAAATTCTGGTCCCCGCAATGGAACCATTTGTTGGTTGTGTGGGGACTGACCCAGGTTTAGCGTTAATTAGCCAAACAAATCCCTACACTACTGGCCCTTTTGGCATCAGCCCACGAGGCGTAGACCGAAGTCTCACCCGAACCAAGTTTCTACACCCTAGAATGGTCGTGATGTCGGTTTATAACTTTTTTTCCTACTTTTGCGCAGGTCACTAAGCCTTCGGGCTCTGTTAGTCTAGCCCTTTATTCCACCCTTCACTACCTCCACGAAAGTGTGTGACTCACCTTCATGCAGCCTTAACCCACGATCCAAGTACTTTCGCGCTGCTATGACAACGTATTGTATAGGTTCCCAAGTTATCTTAAGTGTTTTACTTATCTTACTACAATCACAGTTAGCACCGCATAAACAGCTGCCCTTACTTGCATTCATTTAACCATTATAACCACATACATGTGCGCATCACATGAACATAGTAAATCAAACCCAAACCACAATATAGCCAGATGCATTAACAGGAAATAAATACACTGAATTTGCAGAATACTTCTCTTTATTGATATCTTCAAGTTATTACAGACTCAATCCGCCCTGAACACACAGCTACAGGGGTCCGCGCACTCAGTTGCAGACTTCCACCCTAGGCCTTTGCTCACTTAGATGAAGAGCCTCTACCCACGCTAAGACCCAAAACACTTAGACTTCACTAAAGACTTCTAACTACTTAGAGCGAGCTTACTTAGCTCCTTTTTATACAATCCCATGGTCTGCAGACCATGGGTGGATATTTATAGCCGACTTTACACAATTGACCCAAAACATGGGCTTTTAACCCCAAAACTATCCTTGGGGGATCCTGTTCCCAACACCTCTCAACATGTTTTTTTACTCTTAAGGCATCTCATATAAGATCCTCCCTTAGTCATATTTTTTTCCCATCCAAAGACGAAGGTGGAAAATATACCAAATAAGTTTCATATGGACACTTACTAGTAGAATTTTAGACTACTCTGTTATAAGAATGATATATATATATATATATATATACCATATTTTTCGCAAGTCTTCGAATGTTTCTACTTGTAGCCCCTCAAAAGTTGCACCAAATTTATATTGGCTACTTATGTTTGTGCATCTATCTATGGATGGAATGTTGTAGACCTCTTCACCTTCATGTCCATCTTCTCCCACATTGTAGTCCAATATGCATTGAGAAATATTTTGTCCCTATATGCAATAATGCTCCTTGATATCCCAATGTGCACCCATACGTGTTCAAAGAACAAGTTCATTGTTTCTTTCCCACTTATGATATTTTTACTAGGCATTAGAACACACATATTTATAAAACTATAAACTACCATGAATATGTAGTCATGTCCCCTCTTGGTTGTTGGTAAACCTCCCAAAAGATCCACGGAAATGCTTTCCTAAGTACTAATAGGTACAAGAAAGAGATGGTATATACCCTACTTCTTATTACTAGGCATGTTGATACAACAAAGCATGCATCCTCTTATAAACCTAGATACATATTATTACATCTTTTACCAATACACATGCCAATGAAAGTGGTACATTCTATTCCCTACACCAAAATTCACTACAACCTTGGAGGTGTGAATGTCCCTCGTTAGCTACAGTTGCTTACCTTTAGAAACACATAACTTATCCAAACTATAGAGTAATCAATTTTAGAGATGGTAGTAAATTGTGTTGTCATCATCATGCACATGGCTTTGGAACTACAACAATTGAAACACCTCCTTGATGTCCTCATCCTCTAGATACATCATGGATGAAATGCTTCATGTGTATTAGAGTTCCCAAAGTTGTGATATTTGATTTGGGTGGCCTTGAAAACAAGTCACCCAACTTGCTTGTGTTTCCCTTCTGGTACTCGATCACTAAATGAAATCGTTGTAGAAACCCCATCCACTTGTAATGCATCATCTACCATAGCTTACTCTATGCCTATAGGCATTGTAGTGACTAATGATGAGTGTGGATTATTGTCTTCTTTCCTATCAAATATTATTTCATCTCAGGCTACACTTCACATCTGTTATTTGTGATTGGTCAACATCTTCCATGATTTGGGCATTTGTTTTAGTCAATTGCACTTCTTCATTCAAAATCATTTCAACAATGAGATGTCTATGTAATACTTGGGGAATTTGTTTCTTCAAGTTTCAATTCTTCATTAGTAAATGCTTCAAAATGGGCATTTCTCTTTTCTCTAGGTTTGGAAAATTTTTCAAATGATTAAAGTCTTATGTCATGAACTTTTCCAACTTGGGAAATGTCTGAGCTCCTTCAAATTCCTCTAGAAACTTTATGTAATTTTTGTTATATGGAAAGCATATCTTTTTCAAATTATGGATGTTTTGTAGACCCTAATACTCTGCGCTAGAGTCATTACCAAATATCACGAGCATCATAAGGTTCTAAAGTTGAAACATCCATGTCGGTACCGCACAATTGGAAAGATGAACAATCTCAAGTTAGATATGTTTTATGTCATTAGGAAGATGGAAGACGTCACAATTAAAATAACTATATTAGAAATACAGGGTCCACATATTTTTAAGCCCTCAGAAGTACCCTCAAAGCCCATACAACTTTCATCTTTTGATTCTAATTTTGATGATGATTGAGCATCTATTGTAATTGATAGGTTTTGTAGACGAGTCAATATCTTGATATTCATCCATTGCAAAGGTGGTGTGGTTGTTGTTAACTTATCGCTTTTGAATACTAGAGCACATTTATTATCTCGAGATAAAAGAAAGAGTTGCTAAGTCGTATTCCATCAATTCCCAAATGACTTTGAAGGTAGAGAAAAGATTATATCGCATGCATCTCTGTTTCCATTTTTGAAAGAATTTTCCCCTTCATTCCACTTGAATACATTCCACTTGAATACATTGGAACAAGGCAATTAACCCAACCACTTCCATCCATTCCCATTCATTGTCCAAAGTAAAGGGCGGTAAAGGGCGGTGGTTGGCTTCATTATTCTTCATTAACTAACATTGGCTTCCATATCACTTGTTTATTGTAAATTATACTTGAAATTTGACTAACATCCAAGATCAGTGGATCAACTCATATCATATCAGACTTACAAGTAAATCAATAACGTTTTGTAAGATTTATTACCAATCATAAATACATTCTAGAGACTTTGTTATCCATTTTGTAAGATAGTGAGATAAAAAAACGTAATTGTGTTTAGCAAGTAAAATGGTTTATGATGGGCATTTTACTTGCGAATTCCAACCTGGTTTGGAAGTATGGAGTCCTGGAAATATGGACGATGGAAATCAGTTCAAGATGCCTAAAAAGGCTCAACAGAAAAGATGCCAATCATTGACCACTTAACCTACACGATACCATCAACTTAATCACTACTAAGGTGTGGTAAGAAAGTCCATTACTCAACATTTCCCAGTTCTTTCAGATGTCAAACTATGAAATATGGTTTATTATAAATGTCACATGTGCAGATGGTGTGCTTCCTTCAGTGTTTCAAAACTAACAAATTAAAAATATTATTAATGGGATTAATGTGACTGAGTCATGATCACATAGCTTTAAAAAATTGACAATTGTATAAATTATCCGTTTGGTTTTTCATAAACAATAAATAAATTAAGAATTACTTTATTGTTGTTTAAAAAGTTATTATTATAAAAGGAAATTAATTTATTTAATTATATATTTTAAATGGTTCTAAATATTTTTATATAATCTAATTTATTTATATTATATATTTTATTAATAATATATTTTAAATTTATGTAATTAAATGTTTTGTTTTTTATTAGCCACTTTGTATTATGTCATAAATTAAAATTATCTTACTGGTTTGACCAAAAAGAAACCTGACCAAAAACATAAGTTCAGGGTTTTAAGGTTGCTAAGATCTCATATAAAAATAAGTTGATTGTGTCAAACCTTGACATAAATCGACATGAGAAGACAAAGAAGATTACTAGTGCTACAAGTAAAAAACCAGTGAATCATAACAACTATTAGCCATAACCTCCAAGAATCCACACTAGTTGGTCACTACCTTCATCCGAAGAGAAGGAGATGTCGTTGATCTCATGGCTAGAATGGTTAGTTTCTGATATATAGTGTCAATTTTTTTTCTTGTAGCTCTACTAATCTAAAATAATTTTCCTCTCATGTCCACTTGTACCTCCCTATGCAACCTGTAATATTCAAATGAAGTTAAACCTTGTTCTAAATTCATGCTATGATTGATGAAGTGACGGGAGTGTGTGAAATGTGCCAAGTGTCGAGCTAATTTAGATGTCTAAATTAGGAAATAATATTTATATCAATACAGGTGTTTGTAAACATAGAAGCACATTACAATATGTAAATAGCTAGGCTAGATGGATTGTCACATCTAAACTTAAGTCCTATGATTAGCTAAAGTCAAGATCAAGGTTTTTGATCTAATGAAGAGACTACGAAAGCATAAAACAAAACTCTATCCTAATCACAATTTCTTGAAATGTAAAGCATACCTACATGAATCATGAACACTCTAGATTGGGCATTCACTAAACTTCTCAAACAAGTCAGAGTCCTATATGCAATCTGTTCAACAATATCAAGTTTCACACCCTAATGGTTGAAAATGATAATGATAAAAGGGGTTTAATCCAAGGGATTGATTAATTCATTAGGGTATTTCTTTCCACTGAAGGCAAGTGGACACTCTCACAATCTTTTAGTCAATCTAATAGATTTTGACCCAGTACTAATTGAAAAGTTAAGAATACACTACGACCTTTCCCATTTGTGAGAGTGAAAATGGTCAGTCACACATATTCTTCTATTTATCCTCTCAATTAGTATGCTCCCAAACCATTGATCTAATCTACGAAAATAAGGAATTGAATATAGGGAACTATGGTGCTTGTTAGCCAAATGCTAAGTGGAAAGGTTTTCAAAATGGCTAGGGCCTTCTTCACTAAGAAAAGTGTTGAATAACACTCCATGTGCCTTTCTCAACTTTTCCAATTAGATTCTTCTCACAAACCAAAAATTATCCTATGATAAATAAATCTCATAAAACACATTTATTTATAAAAGATAAATAGCAATATAATTTTCATGATGCAATATTGAATGAGATGGTGGTATACATATTGAATGCAGCTACGATATTCAGTGAAATGTAGGTATGATATCTAGTGAAGTCACACTTAGGACAACTGATATAAATAAACCAATCAAAACAAAATTAAAAGTACTAAAAGGTAAATGATATAACTATAAAAGAATTCTTAAAAACAATGAATTAAAAACTAGTTAATAAACATGAATATACAACGATTATGAAGCTAGTTTATAGACAGGTTTGCACATGAGTATACAAAATATAATTTGAGCATGTGAACAAGAAAAATATGACAATAAACTAAATTAAAAGTAAATATATACCATAATTATGCACACTAATGATATATAGTGCATTATCTTGAGTGGTGAGGGCCCTTCCACAGCTCAGTAAGCACACTTAGCTTCTACCAACAAGTGAAACTAAAAGTCACTCCATGTATTTATTAAAATATACTATAAATGAGTTTGGAAAAAAATTCAAACACTCAAGTCGAAATTCAAAGTCTCATTATTACAAAACATATTCTGGCAAGCAAGGTTTGTTTTCCTTTATATGCAAAAACATAACCAAATGCCAAAAAATCCTACTCACTATTAACTTCATCCTATTTTAAAGATAAAATATAAACAATTCAACCGTCCTGGGTACTCAAATCATGAATTGGATCTCAAAAAATCAAATTTGGGCTAATTTTCCAACTCATGTTGTGTTTTTCCTACTAGAGTGCTTGTATTGACCATGTGTTGACTAAATATTTCAAGGCTATTTCGGTTCAAGTGAATAGGAATCTCACCATCTCAAGGCATCAACAAACAAAATATATGTCTTAAAATTTAACCAGACCTACTGCAAGTACAATAACAAAATACCTTTCTGAAAATTTATCCTACAGTGCAATTATTTACATAAAATTTCAAAAATTAAAAATACTAATAAAATACTTTTGGAAAGTGATTATATGGGGAAATATGAGAAATTTTCATCACAAATTACTCATAGAGGTGTTCCTCAGGCCAAAAAAGACATAATATCATAGAAAAATTCTATCAAAATGGAGGATTGACATTCCCCTGGACTTAAGGTGAGGTATGTCCTCATACTTGTTCCCAAAATTGTTATCCACACTATCATTGTTTGCATCAGAATTTCTTTGTTGCTTGTAATAGAATTTCCACATTATCTTTAGGTGGAGGTTGTGATGATTGTCCCTTTGGTTTGGGATTTTTCATGAGCATTTTCACTACCAACTTTTTTTTTTTCAATTTTAAGGGCATTTTTCCTCTCATACCATTTGTAAGCCTATGTGGATATCATCTCATTCTCCTCTTGCAACTTCTTACTTTCCTCTTGAATCCTTTGATTTACTTTTATCATTGTGAGATTATGTTTAGTGAGGAAGTCAATTTGTGATTTCAGGCATCTTTCTAATAATTGTATCTCTTTGATAGTTTTCTTTAGCTTCTTAATCCTCTTCTTTTTCTTTTCGAGAGCTTTTTCTTGAGGGGACACAACTTATTCTGGAGATGGCACGTGAGTTGTTTTAACTTGCTTTGAAGATAGATTCCTTATAATCTCCTTGATTTCTTCTTCTATGACCGTATACTCCTCATCCTCATAAGTGAAAGTGCACGCTTCAGGTTGTTTTCCTTTTCTTGTAGACATTTGTTCTTCTTTTTCTTCAATTTCCAAAGACTCTATGTATCCATAGAGTACTTATTGATCCCTATCAACACTATCATCATCATTAATTTCGACTAAGGGGGTATTTTTTTCCTTTTCTTTTTGGCCATATGAACAAATGTCGTTTTCTTTCCTCTTTGTCAACATGCTTAGTCATGAATCTTGTAACTCTTCTAGCTATTGGTTCCTCTACTTTTTGCACCTACTTATCTGTTTATTATTTCCCTTCATCTTATAGTGCATTTTCCCCTTCTTTGTGCTCCATTTCACCCATTGTGACAAACTTATTCTTTTTAAGAAATGTCTCCTAAGTATCTTGATTTTTAGAGAAATCTCGTTCTATTATCATTTTGATTATCCCATGGTGAAATAAGCTTTTATCATTATCTGAAGATGTTTGTGCCAAGTTTTCCATCTTGGTGAGGCTTTTGAGCAAATAATATGGAAATTTTAATGTCTTATATCCCCTTAGATGTTATAATTTCCTGATGCAATAGAGATAAATGAGGTTGAATCTACCCTCACAGGTAAATTATCTCTGAATTATCAAAGTAATCTCATCCCATGGGTGTCTCAACCAAGTATTAGGCATGTCCCTTTTCTAATTAGGATGTATCCTTAAACATTTAATGAAGTAGGTCCATGGTTTTCTCTACAAATGTTGTGTTTTAAACCACTTCTCCCCTTCTTGTGGTAGCCCTATGATTTGAATAAAAGCATATTCTGACAATTGAATGGTGAGGTGGCCCACTTGGGCACAATTTCCATCAAAAGATAATGCAAACACCCTAGAAACATTCTTATTATAATCCTTATATCTACGAATGAAATCAATCCAATTTCTATCCTCCATTATTTTCATGGTATTGGAATGGTACTTATTGATTTCAAAGCCAAATGGATCAATCTGTCCAATCATTTTTAACCTATCTTTGGGAACCTTGTATGTCTTGATCCCACACTATGTAAGTATTCACCATTTTGTATCGGCCTTGTATATCAACCTTTGTATCCTTGTATACTCAAACTTTTAATGTTATGTGCTATATTACCTGCAAACCACCTCAATCGTATTCTTGTAACCTCTAAAAACTAATTAAAAATCAATCTCCTCTCTTCTTATTTTCCTGCATACACGTTCACTAACCCTATGACAAATTTGGTTTTTAAAAGGTTGAAAAGACAATATTTTTTTTGACAACAATCAATAAAAACCCTCTTAGTGACCGAACTTATTGATTTAACCAAATTTCTAAGTAATTATAACCAAATTGTTGAGTTTGCTAAGTGATTTCTACCGAATTGGGTCTTTTCTGAATTCAAATATTTTTACAAAAATATAAATTCGCTGTCCTTAAAATGCAAAATACTCAATTAAATTGTCAATAATACAAAAATACTCAATTAAAATGTCAATAGAAATCGATTTTCGATTTTTGTTTTGAAGATGTGTAATTACTTTGAATTAAATATTTCTTGAGTGCGTTTCAATGCTCATCATTTCCTTCTGTCATCACTTACATGAAATCCAACGTTTCAATTTGTTTTGAATTTGTTAAAAGTACAGCTCTACGATGTCACTTACATACATGTGTCATTTTTTCCTCCATGAGTTTACTCCTCTCTGCTTTATTTGATAGTGGTCATTTGCAATCATCTCTATATCTCCCATAGTGAATTTGTTCCTTCTTTGACCATGAAATATAAAGTGCTCAACTTTTCATAGCTTTGTTTGAAAATATTAATCTCTATTTGTGAATTGGGTCATAAATAGAGGTTCACTTAAATACTCACACTGCTCCAAAACTTACATTGATTCCAACTCTAAATTGTTTCATTTACAATTACATTTACTGTAGATTTTCTTCTTACTTCAGGGGATAATTTGTATGCTTGAAAAAAAGAGTATTATATGCTTAGAAAATAGAGTGTAAAAAATTGTGCTTCCAAAATCATAGTATATTGACACTTTTTTCCCTTTATTTAATCTTCATTTATTTTGATTTCTACTCATTAGTTTTGGTTTTTCTCTTTATTTAATCTTCATTTATTTTGATTTCTACTCAATAGTTTTGGTTTTGGTGATATGAAAAATGTTATAAAATCTCACTCTTTCAACAATTACACCCTATCCTTTTAGATCTATAATACTCCTAATGACATGCACTTCTAATTATTGTTATGATACCCTTTTACCTCCACCCTATGTACCATAATCAGATCGAATTCTTTGTCTTAGTATGATTAATTAAAACTTTTTTGAGTTAATCTTTGTACTCTATCTTCATTTTGAAAATTTATGTTATTTCCTTATTTATTAAGAATAATTGTGTATGGTGATAAGGGTAGAAGGGAGAATAATATGTTGTAACGGCAAAGTAAGTGAATATGAGAATAGTATTATAGGAGATTAATATTGTAGAATGATATGATGTAGGATGTATTAGGTGTTAAAGGACTTTGAATTCTCAAGAGAAGGCCTTATGAACTAAACTATGGGTCTTGCGAGAGATAGTTTGAGCTTCTTGTGAAGCTTGAACAAAACAAGCATAAAATTTTGGGGTCTTAGACAACCAAAAATTTGTGACTACGAGGTCTTAAGAGAAAGGCATTTATTGAGAAATTTTTAATTTAAAATTTTAATGTAATAATTTAAACATTGCAAAACAAATTATGAAACCTCCTTTTTGATGTAGGTAGTTGCATATTGCTTTTGCTTTTTCATGTAGCTAACTTTGTGTTATTAATATGTCCTTGATGATGATAATGTGGTTGAATTCAAGTGCCTTGATGATAATGATATGGTTGACTTCAGGTTCCTCTAATGATGAAGATTTTGTTCTTTATTCTACTATCAAGTCCATTACTGCTTTGGTGGTTTTCCTTAAACTTCTATTTTTGGCCTTGAGTGCTCTCCTTTTTCAATGAATCTTTTGATTATTTCCTTTCAATTGCTCATTGTCCTCTTTTAGTTACTCAACCTCTTTAGCTAAAGAAAATATTTTCTTTGATAGAACGTCATTTTGTGCCTTAAGGTTCTGAGGTAAACTGCCTATGGTATCACCAAAGATTATGATTTCGTTGAGCATAAGAAATAATGCTTGATGATCTTATCTTCTCAGATAGATGATGATGTTATTTTTCTCTAGAACTATGGAATAATTTGTCATATTTGATCAATCCATCTACAAAATGGAAGTAATTGGCTCTAGAGATGAATAATTTTTCTATAGTAAAACAAGATTAAGATCTATGGATATATACACATCTTATATGTGACCTCTAGATGTAAATATCTAAACGTGTGGTCAGGAAATAAATAATGCATGCTTAATCTTTGAAAATATCCTCTTTCATACCAATAGTTAAAATCCACATGAAATAATTGATAATAAAAAATTTCAATCACCTAGTAGATATTTTATTAAGATTTTCCATTGGCTAACTGCTTGGTTTTCCAACGAAAATTCGAGTTTAGATTGTGTAAAAAACTTGGGCTTTCACAACTAAAATCATTATTTTTCTTCTTTTCTATTTTTATTTTTTCTTTAAGAATGGAAGAAGGGTGAATAGAGTAAAGAAGGATGGTAAGATTGTGAAAGAGAATGGGTTGAAAGTGATATGGATAAATTTCTTAGAAGTTCGAACTTCAACATGAATAAATTATGAAGCTTGGAAGAAGGAAATTGGCATAGAACAGGGTTTGATGAATGGAATTATGATTAATAGGGCTCTCGAGACACTTCTTTGACAATAGGTGTGAATTTCATGGAATGCAACTTGGCTTTCTATTTTGATGATTGAATTCATGTCATTTTCCTTGATCTCAATCCATCTCATAGCATTGTAGGGTTGTTGGTGTTGTTGGTCAACATTTGAAGCCAAGCTCCAAGGATTTTGAGCTTCTTTGAGGGACTCAAAATTTGATAATGTTCCAGTTTTCTTAACTTGAATATTTACATTTCATACTCTTGCATATGAATTTTTAAAAATTGACTTTGAAAACCACTCGTCCATGAATTTGAGCCCTTGGATCTCCTCGGGACCTACAAAAACTTAGCACTTACTTGCAATAAAATGTGATATGATGAGGAAGAAAAGTGCCTGGTCTTTCTCCCTACAAGTCTTATATAAAATAATTACAATCAACGCATGGAAAACAAATCCAAAGAATATATAAAAAGAAACATGCATTTTTTTACTTAATGAGAAGTGGTGGCCAGCCTAGACCTCCCAGTGGTAGTTTGTTCAAAAAATATTTATTTTATATCATATTAAAGTGATTCTAAATCCCAATTGAATTAAAATAGCATGGATACTTCCATTATAAATTGGATTTCAAAGTGGTTTAAAAATGATGTGTTAAACATGATGAAGAGAACCCTAATTGATAGAGTTGTTTATGAATTTTTTTACTAGACCAATGGTCACTATTTGGAGTGTAACATTTTTATAAAAGGTAGGATTGATGTGATTCCACTTGGAAATTGAATTATATTTATTTATGTCTCTCAAGTAGAAACGGTTTTCCAATACCATGTTACACTCCCCCTTATCTAATCAAAGTTGGTTACTATGTCAACCCGACCCTTAGTGTGCAATTATGAGAATGGTGTAAAATTTCACCTTCTTTTTTGGGCCTAGGAAGACTTCTAGTGGAGAATGTTTCTTGAATTATCCTGAAGTCTTGTAAGGTACGAGATGGATTTTCTAGAGTTTGTAGTGGAAAGCCTTATAAATCAAACTAGATCTACTTATATCCTCTCACGGGAGGCTTTAGTTGACCTCATGTGCCCAAAAAATATAGTAGGCACAAGTTTCCCCAAGCATCAAACTCCATTGAACACCTAACTAAGAGGAGCATTACCAACTCACTAATTAAATTTACTTAGCGAGATTATTCTTGAGACATACTGAATATCATTAATTTTTTTTGTTTGACCAATTTAAATTCTAGCCTATCTTATAACCAAATGTACTAAACAAAACAATGACAATAGTAGAGAACCATTGTTATATGTAACATCAAGGAAGTATCAATTGTAAACACACTAGTATGCAGCCATAAAGATAATCTTCTATTTCCTGTCAATATATCAACAAAACTTTGCGGGTGATAGTTGATAAGATTCTATAAATATAAGGTCCAATT
This sequence comes from Pinus taeda, assembly GCA_000404065.3. NCBI lineage: Eukaryota > Viridiplantae > Streptophyta > Pinopsida > Pinales > Pinaceae > Pinus > Pinus taeda. The sequence continues at coordinate 34,160 of APFE031493731.1, read as the reverse complement.
CTAATACAAACAAGACTTACCCATATAAGGTCAGCCCCAAACTATATTTACCATCATTAGTAGAAATATCTTTCTTGTTTGATAACTTGTAAAATTGTCACATCATAGTTGTTAACATCAAACTTATTTTGATTTTAACTTCAATGTTTGTTAATTTTCTTTATTTACAACTAGAAGCTTACACGGAAAGTTATGTCTAGACTCTATCCATGTGAAAAAAAAAGACATTTTTCCAACTTTTTGAATGGTAACAAATTGCATTCAGATTGTCCAACATAATTAGAAAATGCAACTTAACTTCCAAGAAAACACTCTATCTTGAGAAATAATTCTCAAGGATAAAAGGGGCAGCCAAAGCCAAGTGTAAATTCTATAATGACAAACCTTTCTAAAGAACCTATATAAGAGTGGATCAACATATTTTGAAAACTCCAGGAAAAAATAAGCCCTTATGTCTGACATCTAGCATAGATAAGGTGTTGACCTTCCTATAATAAAAAGAAATCATTGCACATAGGATTAATCCGTCGTGGAATATGCTCTGTGAATTCAACAAGAATTTTGTGTTATAAATGAAGCACTTATTATGTGTATTCTCGATATGTCGTTGTTACACAGTATTTTGTCACCGTCCCTGCTACCACTTCTCCCGCACATTGGAGGACCTATTCCAGGACCTGTGAGAAGTGACATAACCTGAAAACACCTGCATTGTATACCCTTGAGTATGTACTTCATATGCCCTAAAGACACCTTCTGAAAAATACCCATAAATATAGCCCTTTTTCCATTGGCGTTGTTCCATAGTGTATCACTCATGTCCATGGGGGAAATCCTCCAAAGAGGGCGCGCTAGTTGGCGCTCTATCTCAGAGTCGCACTAGCACCAACCCAGTTGGGTAAAGCTTTTAACAAAACAACTTGCGAAGGTTCTTCCTAACCTATTCATGAACTGATTCTAGTTTGAGTTAGTTCAGTTGAGCTTCGAATCTCCAAAGGAAGGAAGTAGTTCTCCACCTCTCATGGGAGCTTCCTAATGATAAGGACAATCCTATGAATCTTGTGGATGATCCTATCTCCTTCTCCTTTCTCTATATAAGCTTGTCCTTTTGCCTTTGACAAGCTAGTTAGTAATTCTACTCTTCAAGCTCTAAAATCTAAGTCCCAAAGTCTGAGAATTGCTAAGTTCATGCTACAAGAGGCCTTGTTCATCCCCATAAGGCTACATCTTTAATGAGGAGATCTTTCTCCAAGTAACCAAGGAGAGAGAGGCTTGTTCCCCATCCCCTACAAGCTTTGCAAGGCATGTGTTGCTGATCACCCAGCCAAAGGAGGATTTGACGTCAGAACTTGGTTGTATCTTTCTTTGTTTATCAAAAATAGACGACTATCATTATGGTTCCCTCATATTGTCTTCTATATGATGTTTGAGTTGATCCTTTTTGTGACTTGTACATAGTTGCATTTCTTGGATTTTATGCTTGTATTTTTCTTGTTCTTTGCATGTGCAGGTGTCTGTTCACGAGGATCGTGAGGATTGTGACCAGCTGAAGCGAAAGAACGGGAGCGATGACTCTTCTGCGAATACTAGCGTTGGATTCGAGGTAGGCCCTCATCATCGGTCTTTAAATTGCAATTAGGAACCTGCGTGTTAGCGTTGTTTGATTGTTGCTAGACCCCATTTAGGCTAGTGGCATTGCCTCTGTCCGCAGAGGGGATTTACCTGTACAATAATTTGGTGACTCCATTGGGGAGTTGGCTTTTGCCTTGTTTGCTTATCTTGTCTTGTTGTTTGATTTGTAGACTGAGCCTGAAGTTTGGCCAGATAGCCTTCGAAACGCTATTGCTTTGCATTAGCGAAGTAGATCAACGCTACTTCAGTCCATCTCCGGTTTGGTTTACAAACTGAACGACTTGGAACTTTCCTTGTTTCTTGGTTATTTCCTTGGTTTCTCCTGCTTGATTAGCTTTCTGGGTTGAATGCTTGTGTTTCTTTTTGCCTCTTGGTGTACTTAGGTATTGATGGTTTGGCCTTGGCTCTTTTGTTTTTATTTTTCCATAGAAAACTCGACTGGCGCTAGTTTATAGCGTGACAGTCGTGCCAGTTGGCACAAGTTGCACATTTACAACCCGTGCCAATTCCTGAAAGGCGCCTTTTGCAGCCTGACAGTCGCGCTAGGCCTGTAAACTTTTGAAGTTTGCTTGGTTGTGAACTTTTTGAGCTTGGGTTTTGTCCTAAGTACTCTTTTCAGACTACTTAAGTGTGTTGGAGTGTGATTTGACTGGCTTTGATCATTGCCCTTTGGTTGTTTGCTTTTTTCTATCGATTTCGCATTTCTAGCCCTAGGGCATCTAGTGGCCTTGTGAATCGAGCCTTCCTCAGGTGTTTTGATCTTTTGTCATCCAATCGACCCTTTTGCTTGCTCCCTTACACTTGTTTGGTAGTTGTGAATCATTTTGTTGCGTTATTTGGGTGATTTTCTTCGTCTTCACTTGAATTCCGCTTCGTCTCACTTTGAGCCTAGATCACACGGCTCATTGTTGTCTTTGGGATTTTTTTTATTCTTTGGGTGTTTGATTGGTGATTTGAGGAACTGAACGTGTTTGTATTGGATAGAATTTGATTGTGTCATTTCTCAAAGTTGTTTAGTGCATTTTGCCATCACCGAAAAGAAAATCTCTTTTGCTTCGAATTGGTTAATGAAAATTAGAACTTTTCATTTCGATTAGTGATTTAGTGATCTTAAAGAAAAGTTTATTTAATTTTCATTAGCTGCATTAGGGAAGATCTTTGTTGCTTTATGATCGTTTCGTTTGTATGAAAGCTCTTCAACTCTCTCGTAATTAGCGTTCATCGAATGGAATGACATGTTTTGGCATATAGATTGCATTTAGGGAATTTTGAGAGATTACATATGGTAGGACCCGAAAACCGAAACTTAACTCAAGATCAACTTTAAAATAAATCGAATAAACCTAAAAATGCATTGGAACATAACGTTCACATTCTAGAGGTCTAGGCTAGAGACGTGCTCCAGCGTCGTTAAACCTAGTCACTTTTCTTTCCACTTAAGGTTGGGTGATTCCTCCTTTTGTGACTCAAATGTGGTCTAGTACGGACTTGTGCTCCCACGTACCATCTAGTATATATGGGGAGACTTCACTAGGTTATCATCCTTGATCCACGGGAAGCCGTGTCTACCACCTTACAACCCGTAACGCATCGAACACAACATTCGGGAAGATTGACTACCGTACGAAAAGTCCTTGGTTTTCATATGATTGCTAAGGTGTATATGCAGTTTTACGGATTGTCTGGTAAACCCCTTGCCTAGTTTCTCTAGGGTAGTCACTTTTTGATCCTTTTCGGACTCCTTAAAAGAAAAGGCTCACTTGAGCATTTGTCACTTCGGGCTCACTAAATATTCGAAGGCGACTAGAGTCATCTTTTTGTCCTTTTCTCGACTCTTAAAAATTGAAAAGGTCAAGTTGTGTCCTAATGTCTTAAAATTTATTCGACCACGATCACATTTACCTTGTTAGATCTTGTTTGCATTAGTTTTGAGTAGGGTCTTTCTTCGTTAGCTTGTCTAGGATTTCTTGAATTCGATCATCCTAGCGGATCCATCGATCTCGTCTCCCATCCCTAGTGACCAAGGGTCTCCTTCTTCTACTGCTCCTGAGACACCGATTTGTGGTGACACTTTTCCTGTTATTCCAAGTGTCCAACCGTTGATCTCTCGTGCCCCAGAAGATGAGCTTCACGATCTGTTTTGGAACCCTATTTTGGAACCTTACGAAGAGGATTTTCCCTCTACCCCTACTGGTGTTTCAACCCCAATGGCTTCCTCTGATATGGAGGACACATATCCTATAGCGAGTGAAACACCTGTTGTGTCAAGTATCGAGACTCCTATCCCGGCCACATCCCGGGTCATATCTATGCCCTACACTGTTACCCCTCTCGGTATTACAGTGCCTGCGTGCTATAGAGCTCTGAGGGATGCCATGGGCTCTAGGAACTCCTCTTCAGGTACCATGTGGGATCATAACATTATTCCCACTACGAGATCTTTTGTTTCGCAAGTTCACAATACTGTTGTCACGTCAGTTCTGACCAATCCGATCATTTGTGTCGCATCTTCAACTCCAATTGCTAGTGCCGTTATGACATCTTCGATCGTAACTATTGTTGCCGGCCCATCCCGCGGTCCAGTACATAGTGGTCAATCAACACATACAACCAGAGTTGTTAGTGCCCCACCTTCTTCTGGTGCCATTCCAGCAGGGGGGGCATATTCTCAATATTTGCATGCTGTCCAGAATTCAGATGCGCAAGGCCCTTATTATGACCCTATCGATCATCATTTGTATACTTCCTTGCTAGCTGAACCCGCTGTTGAGATTTCAGTTCCATTCAATGTCGCTTGGGGTACCACTGTTTATGGTGGTGGCCAAATCCGTCCGGATCAAGGGCAACCCCACCAAGGACCATCATACCAAGGTTAGCCATCCTACACGCAGCCTAATTATGGGCAACAGTATTATGGCCAAACCTATCCAGGGCAACCTGGAGGCTTGCAAGGACAACCCTCACAGGGACAACCTTCGGCCTATGGTGGTCCGTCTTTTACGTATCTTGGGCAACCTTCTGGAAACCCGGGACAACCTTATGTTGAACAAGGACAACCTGGAGTCCAGCAGGGATACCCTCCAGGTCAACCCTACAGGTATCCAGGACAACCTTACGCGCAACAAGGACAACCTGGAATTCAGCAAGGGTACCCTTCTGGGCAGGGTGGTCAGCCTTACATGCAGCAAGGCCAGCCCACTGCTCAGCCTAGTAAGCCATCTGGTCCGTAAGGACAACCCTCGGTTGCACAAGGACAACCTAACACCCAGCAAGCTCAACCTTCTGGGCAAGTAGGTCCGTCCCAAACCCAACCAGGACAACCTTTCAGCCAAATGGCCCAACCTCAGTCTTCCCAAGGACATCTCTCTGGGCCTGCTCAACCGGATGGTCCCTGCTTCTCAAGCTCAAACCGGTTTTTAGCCCCAGACTCAAACTGGTCTCCATCCGCAAGGTACGGGGATATTATTGTCTACTTGCAGACGTCCTCCTTCTGTCCCGAGACCTCTAAGGAGCTCGCCGACGGATCCGACATCAAGCCCAACCATATCACATTGTTGGGGACACCCTGTACCGTCTCGTCGTTGATTCTGTTCTTCGCCGATGCTTGACTCTCGAAGAAGCAGAGAGAGTTTTAAATGACTACCACTCTGGTGCTTATGGCGGTCACATGTCTGGATATGCCACTGCACAAAAAATCCTCCGTGCTGGCTACTTTTGGCCCTCCATTTTCAAGGATTGCATTCTTGCCGTCTGTTCATGTCATGCGTGCCAAATTTACCAATGGAAGATGCGTGCACCCCCCGCTCCACTGCACCCCGTTGTAACTGTCGGTCCTTTTGCCAAATGGGGCATCGATTATATGACCTCTAACCCTCGCTCGGCTGGGGGGCATGGGTACATCATCGTTGCTATTGATTATTTCACGAAATGGGCCGAGGTGATGCCTACATTGTTTGAAGACAGTCACACCGCGGCGCAATTTTTGTTCAACCATGTTATCTCGCGGTTCGGAGTACCCAAAGCCATCGTCACTGATCACGGAAATCATTTTCGTAATCACATGATGACCGAGCTAACAACCCAGTTAGGCCTAAGGCATGATAGTTCAACCCCGTACTATCCTCAGGCAAACAGTCAAGTGGAAGCTGTGAACAAGGTCTTGGTCACGATGCTTCAGCGAACCATTGGCATGCATAAGTCCAATTGGAATTTGATGTTATTCTTCGCTTTTTGGGCCTACCGCACCTCCGTGAAGGACGCCACCGGTTTCACTCCCTTTCAGTTATTTTACAGACTAGAGGCTACCCTTCCTGTTGAGTGTGAGATTCCTTCATTAAAGATAGCCATCGAATTGCTCCCTGATACTACTCCAGTATAAGAGCGTCTTCTTTACTTAGAGCAGCTGGATGAGACTCGTCATCTAGCCTCCTTAGAAATTGAAGCATAGAAGAAGCGAGTGAAAACTCACTTCGACCATACTATTCATCCCCACTCTTTCATTGAGGGAGACTTATTATTGCTCTATGATCAAGCTAACGATAAGCTGGGGGTAGGAAAATTCGAGCCTATGTGGCACGACCCTACATTGTGAAAAGAGTTTTGCAAAAAGGAGCCTATGAGCTTATTTATTATGAAGGGAATCCCATGGATAAGCCTCGAAATGGGCTTTATTTGAAAAAATACTATGCATGAGTCCAGGCACTCTCTTTTTGTATATACGTGTGCTTTCAGCAAGTGTGTTGTGTGTGCATGTTTTCATATTTTTGTCTTGGTGTGTCGGCGTGATTGCCACTTATTGTGTCTTTTTGCTTCTTGGACAGATGTCTGGATCGCCTTACGTTGGTTTCGCTGATAGTGCCTCCCGCAGTACACGTAACTTGTCATCTGCGGCATGGGTGATCTACGATTCTCATGGTGAGTTAGTAGACATTCAAGGGGTTTGTCTAGGTTGTACAACGAACAATGTCACTGAATATAGTGTTGTGATTGAATTATTAGCTGAGGCGATTAACCTCGGCATGCGAACATTGGTTGTGAACTTGGACTCTCATCTTGTCGTCCACCAACTCAATGGGCGTTATTCTGTCAGAGATCATCGGATTTTAAGGTTGTATTTACGTGTTAAGTTATTAGAAAGGGATTTTGATTTCATTACTTATCAACATATTCCAAGATGACTTAATACGTTAACCGATGCATTAGCTAATTATGTGTTAGACAGGCATTTTCATAACTTGTAGTTCAACATAACACAAGAAGCATAAAGTACAATAAACCATAAAACATATGTATATATATATATGTGTGTGTGTGTCCAAAATGTTTGCACCCCGTGCATCATCAAAAAATTATACATGTTTGTCTAAATACATCTGGAGACAACATGTCTCTCAAAAAATATGCATGGAAAAGAAAAGCCTAGATATCTAGTCTCGGTGGTGCTCATGGTAGCACGTCACCGCTCGCACTAAACGTCTCAGGAGTCGGTGGATGCGAGTTGGCACCCCCACTGTGTGCCTCTGGTACGCTAGCGGGACATCCGCTAGCCGAGCGTAATCTAGAATCCCTCGAGTGATAGCCTCGAGGTTCTGAATAAGCTCTCCTCTGTCACTGCCCTCCTCTTGAGGATTCGCTCCTGCTGCTGTTGCTACTGGATGTCTCCTCGCAATGGGAGACATGCCAGCCAGATGCTCTGGGCTGACGTCTGCATATGCATATAAAGGTCATTAGGACAAACATGTAATAACCAAAAAAATCATAAAAACACAAAATCAAAAAATGAGGTCATACCAATCTCCTCGTCCCAGTCCTCTCCCTCCGGAAGGGGAAGGTCAGGGTCTCCGGTGAAGTCTTTCCCCGCATATGGCCAGTCCTCCACCACAATCAGTTGGCGGTGAAGCCACCCGAAAAACTTAGGTCTAAAAGACATCTACTGACCGCCACCACCCCTCGGCATCGGTGCCACCCATCGAGCCATCCTCGGCTCTCAAGGTGCTGGGTCAGGAACAAAGGCCCCTTGGCCCTAGAAGCTTGGCACGCATTCCAAGAAGAACATCACCAAGATGGAGCCATATCCGAACTGCTACAGCTTTCCCTGCTTGGCTTTGGTCAGCTACCTCTTCATATTGGTCGTCACTGCTGACGCCCAATTGAAGGTTGTCGAGCTAAGGCACTCTATCACCAAGATCAGATGCTTCTTCGTAGCTTCGTGGGGCGCCTGTGCCCCTGCAGCTCGTGTGATGGTAAACAACAATGCTCTAAGAGTCAAGTCCGGGACGGTGGGGACATCCACCTTCGAGCTGCCCTGCCCGTATCTTGCACCTGGGCAAACTTGGGCCTTCACCTCCTCCATCTTCTCTCCAGATGGCCTGCTACCAGTCAATCGAGGTACCGACCCCCGCCGTGACAATCCAGTGAGGAAGTAGATATCATATATGTCTAACTCCAATACTTGGTCCCGTATTCGGAACACCTGTTCTTGCACGACCCACAAGTTGACCAAATACTGTAAGAGCTCTGGCTGAGCTCGTAAATAGGGCAGCAGGAAGAATTTCTTGAGCCCGCATGCTCTGAGTGCCTCCATGCAGTCCTCATCTGCTAAGGCCAATGTGTCTACTTGGTCATGTTCTCGTTCTTTCCACATGATCACCATTTTTGTGTATTTCCCTGCAAACACAAGCCCAAAACAATGAATTAAATCCTTGTATGACTTAAAAAAGTAGGAAAATTAATCTAAATTTGTTTAAAATTGGCGAAAAAATCTGCGCGGCCGTTGGCGCGTGCCCTATAGGGAAGTTGCCCCATTGGCGTGGGTTTGTGCCCGAAACCCACGCCAATGGGCGCAACCCTTAAATTTGAAATCCTCCCTATAGAGGATGAAAAAGCAATTTAAAGAAAATTTTAAACGGATAGAAATGGAGCAAAAGACGAGACCTCTTACCTGACACTGACAGCGCTCCGAATGGCCCACTGGATTTGTCGCAATCGCCAACTGAAGATCGCACTCCAAAAGCCCTAATGTTGCTCTCCAAAGGTAAAAAGTGAAAAGTAATTTTTGTTTTACCATTTTCACTATTTTATAACTTTTTGACCCCTAAATAGGTTTTAAAAGTTATTTTATGAATATTTTTATGAATATTTGTGTCGAAAATGGATTTTACACCCGTTTCTTATGCAACGACAGGTGTTTGTGCAACTTTGGCAGAAAAACGAGTTGTATTTTATACTTTTTTGGACTCGGTAAATACACGAAAAAGCCACTTTGGAATCATCTTTTTCTCTTTTCTGACTCTCTAAACGTGAAACGAATGCCGAGTTGGTCCTCTCAATTCGTTAAACGGAAATGAGAGGTGGTCGTCTTTAAACCCTTTTCTGACTGTTTAAAAAACGAAAAGATTGTCGGACCCTTGTCGTTTCTGGTTCATTAATGGTCATGAAGCGACGTGGTTTTGATCGCTTTTTACTTTTTCAGATCAGAATCACTATTTATGAAAAGTACTCCTCAGTCGTAATGACCGGGCAGTTCTTTCGAGCATTGTTTTATACTTTTTCGGGCTTGAGAGACACAACTTTACGAAACAGGACACCCTCGGAGTTTACTTTTCCGTTGTATTTTCAAACTCTCTAAACATGAAAAGACATCGAGTTCTTCCTTTTTCAGACTCGTTAAAACTAAATGACATCGGATTCTATCTAAATGACACCTCCCAAGCATATGCTATCCCCGTCAAAGCTTGTCATCCAAAAATAATCTGGGTACTTGCCAAAGATGGTGGGGGAATAAAGGAACCACAATTATCGTCGTGTTGGCAGTATGTCGCTCTTGAACATGGCACTTGTCTGCATTCGTGTCTGGGTGGGGACATCTCATCTTGTTTTACACTTGCCTCTGTGGGTTTGGGTTATCCTGCTTGACCATTCATCTGCTCATCGTCTTGTCACCATGACCCCTGATCATTTGATGTCAAATACTGCCAAGTCCACTGTCGTGCCGCCGATATGTTCAAGAGACGTTGACCTCTTCAGAATACTTAACCTCCCTCTGATACCTCACACAAAACATTTTACCATTCTCTGTCTCGTGTCGATGATGTGGGAAACATTATGGCCCACCTTCGATCAAGGTCACTTCCTGTCGACTTCAGTTCATTATCCAGGAAGTTGACTTAGAGACTCCCTTCAGGTACCTTGGATCTTGCATACCTCAATGGCAGGTTCTTCGCGTTTGACGCGAGGTTTTTATCATTGACCTCCGATTGGATAATTCTACAGGTGTTTGACACTGGCTCACTGATTCACACGCCGTGGATTGTACCTATAGTACCTTGAGGACCATTGTTATTATTATTGGTACCTCTCGTGTCTGTTAACAGTTTTCATCATTGACTGGTAATCAGATGATGTTCTTGCATGTTCGACTTCGACTCCCATATTCGCATGCTTGAACTTGTACTTTGTTCGGGTCGAGATGGAGCGCAAGACCCTGGATTTTGTTTGTTGAGATCCAGGTTGCATTTTGTGGATTATTATAATCACTACATGACTCATTCAATGGATGGCTGCGACCATGCCTGAGTCTATTCATCGATCCTCGCTGGATGGTTGTGTCCATACCTTGGATCCAATTTTTATGTACTCTGCTATGGATGGTTGCGCCCATACCATGTACATCATGTACTTGAGATATCAGTTGTACTTCGTGCAGGTTCTCCAGCGGCCGTGTTTTCAGTCGACCATGTTCTTGTAAATCATTTCACCCCTCTCTCTCTTGGGCTTCATGCTTTAGGGGGCATCTGTTACACAGTATTTTGTCACCGTCCCTGTTACCCCTTCTCCCGCACATTGGAGGATCTATTCCGGGACCTGTGAGAAGTGACATAACCTGAAAACACCTGCATTGTATCCCTTTGAGTATGTACTTCATATGACCTAAAGACACCTTCTGCAAAATACCCATAAATATAGCCCTTTTTCCATTGGCGTTGTTCCATAGTGTATCACTCGTGCCAATGGGGGAAATCCTCCAAAGAGGGCGCGCCAGCTAGCGCTCTGTCTCAGAGTCACACTAGCGCCAACCCAGTTGGGTAAAGTTTTTAACAAACCAACTTGCGAAGGTTCTTCCTAACCGATTCACGAACTGATTCCAGTTTGAGTTAGTTTAATTGAGCTTCGAATCTCCAAAGGAAGGAAGTAGTTCTCCACCTCTCATGGGAGCTTCCTAATGATAAGGACAATCCCATGAATCTTGTGGATGATCCTATCTCCTTCTCCTTTCTCTATATAAGCTTGTCCTTTTTCCTTTGACAAGCTAGTTAGTAATTCTACTCTTCAAGCTCCAAAATCTAAGTCCCAAAGTTTGAGAATTGCTAAGCTCATGCTACAAGAGGCCTTGTTCATCCCCATAAGGCTACATCTTTAATGAGGATATCTTTGTCCAAGTAACCAAGGAGAGAGAGGTTTGTTCCCCATCCCCTACAAGCTTTGCAAGGCATGTGTTGCTGATCACCTAGCCAAAGGAGGATTTGACGTCAGAACTTGGTTGTATCTTTCTTTGTTTATCAATAATAATAGACGACTATCATTATGGTTCCACTCATATTGTCTTTATAATGATGTTTGAGTTGTATCCTTTTTGACTGATACATAGTTGCATTTCTTGGATTTTATGCTTGTATTTGTCTTGTTCTTTGCATGTGCAGGTGTCTGTTCATGATGATCGTGAGGATTGTGACCAGCTGAAGCGAAAGAATGGGAGCGACAACTCTTTTGTGAATACTAGCGTTGGATTCGAGGTAGGCCCTCATCATCGGTCTTTACTTTGCAATTAGGAACCTGCGTGCTAGCATTGTTTGATTGTTTCTAGTCCCCATTTAGGCTAGTGCGATCGCCTCTATCCGCAGAGGGGATTTACTTGTACAACAATCGTACACCAAAGGTATCTTCACAAAAATATATCTTGAAGTGCAATTTAGTTCAATATGTATAGAAGAAATTAAAATCAATGCAATTGCTTCCACTTTAATGCTTCTCTACATTCTAATTACAAAGAATAATAATTTACAAAATATGAAGGATAAAATTATAAAGCTTGTATTTGTGGGGTCAACAAACTATCATATCATGATCAATTCTCAAGCCTATTTGTTTGAAGAGGACATATACCAATAGTTAGTTGTGGATTGATTTGGTTGTCGATTTTATCTTTAATGTCCCACTTTCATATTGCACATTTGAGTACTTCCAAAGGATTTTGTTCAATTCCCCTTCACCAAGTGACATGTCCTATCACCCTTAGCTAGACTACTTTGAAGGAGTCATCACACCTCACCTTCCATGGACATGGTATCAGAAATCTCATGGCCTTTAAGGGAATTATAGAAATTTTCTTTCTATTTAATATGGTTCAACTTGATTCTATAGCATTAATTTTATTGAATTGGTCATATTGGAAAACTAGCTAACGATAATATGTGTATGTATGGAAAAAATACACATGATATCCCTTGATTATTCCTAGGGCTAGCTTAAATCATGATTTTTGAGTAGGTTTAGAGGTGTGCAATGACTAAAGAGAATTGCAGAGACACGTGACCATGGCACCCTATCCATCTTCTGCAAATGTTGGCTAAATTGGAACCAAGACATTGCACAATGCTTCCATATAAACACTTGATTGTCACTGCCAAATGCCATTATTCTTGTCGCTATTCTTCACATCTCTAAAGCTTGGAATGAAAATCCTATATTATGCATGCGATGATTTGATGTTACTTGCTTAATATCCTTAATTGCAATGTGCAGGGGCTTCCTCCATGTGGTGATTCAATGAGCAGGGATTGCTCATCCAACTCCTCCTCCAATAAAGATCCACAAGGTATAGAGACACACCCATAGGGCCACATATAGCATAGAGATACAGAGAGATCCCCACATAGAGAACACACCTTTATAAAAATATATCCAGAGAGCCTCATAAAAAACTCAACTTCTACACGATATAAACCACACATACAGTACAAACATACATCAAATTTTACAAAGAACTAGATAAGTAAATTGGATACGGAAAGGCATAAAATCATCGTAATGCATATGAGGAAGAAGAGGGGGGTGAATGGAAATAGTAGAGACACAGATAAATCAAGAAAGAATCAACATTGCACACAACAGACAAAGATATAGTGAAGCATACAACATAGTTAATATCCTCCTCACAATAACCCTTAACCCTTAAATTTGATGGAAGGAAACCTCAATCTACTTACAATCACTCAAAAAATATGGCTCATGTGCACATCATAAGCCTTTATATATTACCTCTAGATGCTTCTTAGAAAACAACCTTATAGTTGATGGCAAAACAACTAGAACCCTACACCTCCAAATCCAAAGACAAAATCAATAGGCATATCTATAATCTTTCTCCACATTCCCTTCCCATAGAACTTGATTTATTCAAACAAGGAACCCATCAGATTGGGAAAATAATCAATTTCAACTTCAATATGACCCATTTAAAATGGGGAACTAAGCTTGAAAAATTAAATCAGTAATAATACTACAATGTATGATTGAAAAGGAACTTCATTGATAATATTGCAACTTATAATATTGCTAATTATCGAATAGGAAAACAAGTGAAATTGTTTAGGAATTGGATAAGTCAAAAAGTGGAAATCAAGAGTAAATAGTGCAAGCCCAAGTAAATTAACATGTGACTATTTGATGTGGTCATTTTTCAAATTATAATAGAGTACAGAGACTAAACCAACATTCAAAACATAATAACCCACTATGTTCATAGTTCACACAAATCAAATGCCAAACCTTAGTTGAGGATTGTTACGTCATATTCTTATTACCTAGACATGCCATAAATATCAATTCATTATGTGACATAGCTATACCCAACAATACACGAATATTCTTTGCATTCCTTATATATGCAAGGTAGTGCATTTCAACATACAAGAGTAGCCATAGTAACTCATTGTGTCATAAATTCAGAGAGAAAAACGTACCTCCACAAAAGATAAACAATAGGGACAAGAACTCACTTCCCAACCATAGACTATTTGATGTCAGATCCTTCTTTTGTGCAATTTTTTCCTTTGAGCCAGATTCTAGGGTGTAAGGGGACTACCTCAAGGACAAATCCCAAGTTATCAATTGATTCAAGGACTTTAGTGGCAGAAAATTCCCTCTGGTTGAGTAAGCTTCAGCTTCTCCTAGACTATGTTTTCCCTTACATGCTACTCCTGATGGGTATAGGGATAAATCCTTAACTTTAACTCCCACCAGAAGCCTGACTATTTCTTCTAGTCTAGCCCAGAACTTGTGGGACAATCAAATGCAACCCATCTGTCCTTTATCCCCTGATTTTTTCTTTTATTGGTTAGCCTTGTCAACCTTTGTTTTCATGTTTTCTTTCCTAGTATTGTAGAATAATCATCTCAATACCACCTACCCCCTTTGCTTGCCACTGGTTAGTCTTGCTTTTCACTTGTCCCCAAACAAATTCCACCTCAGCGCTAGAATTTGTTGTCCTTTTTTCCCATGTGCATATGTTTTCTTTTATAATATTACACATTTATAAAGGTGAAAGTGATTGGGTTATTACAAACCCCTCCTCCTTAGGGAAACATCGTCGTCGGTGTTCAATGGCCATATATAATAAGGTTAACTGCTTAAAAGGATAAACACAAATTATATGGAGCTTTATAGTTGCAACTAATTTCATCTTTTACAATAGAATTTATATGCATAGTGGCTCACCCAGCCACTCAATAATCATTTCCTTATAATTTTAGTCATTTGCCAATAGCTCCTTTTTGCAACCTTCTGGTACTTGGATTTTTCTCCCTTTCCTTGGAGATTTTATTGCCTCCAATGTATAGCATTGTTATCCTTGCACTACTTTCCCCTCCAGCAAATAGTTCCTGACTCATTGTTTCTGGGAACACCCCCAATGTGCTTATGATTCCAACTAGCTATGCTAATGACCAAAACACATATGCATATACACATGGAACCATACTACCTACACATAACATGATGCCATGTACAACTAACACAAAACGCATACATATGGCACAATACAACATATGCTTACACACATGTACAATACGTACATATACACATGACTCAACACATTACTCCTTAGTTATATATAGAAAACCTAATTAGTTATATTATAAAATTAGATGTTTTAATTATCTTGCAATAATTAAAACATTAATGTTAACACAAAATAAATTTAACATTAATAATTCAACAAACTAATTAATACTAAAACTTTTGGTTAATGGATTTATAACATTATAGTATGTAAAACATTGTAACATTATAATGTTGCTATCATATTATTTTTGAATAAATAACATTAAGTATTAATTAATGTCAACTAAAATCATTAATACAAAAACTTTTAGATAATAATATTTAATAAATAGCATCATAATATACAATATTACATTATAATATTCAAAAACCCTAAAATTTTTAATTTTTGTAATTTTTATATTCAAATAATTTTATGTAAACCTTGGTTACCCAATCTAGTATTAATTAATAAACTAATATTCATCATAAAAATATAAAAATACAAATATCAATTAAACTAATATCAAATAAACTAATAATCATCAGTAAAAATATAAACATTTAATAATAACAAAAACTTAATAATAGCATTTAATTAATTAAACTAAATTTATTTCTGGACATTATCAAACATGTCGGCTCCATTCATCATCATCCCAACCCTCTCTTTTATTTATTCTCCCATTATTATCTGACTTTTTCACACATCTGATCCTGATGATGAACCACAGAGGTTGGTTCGAAACGTCGATACAATAAAATCATGAATGTGATGGATCCAGAAGACAACACTACACAAAATGAAGATCACAGAAGCCTCAAATCTATAGCATCACTCCTTGTAACATAGAATCCAGAGACCACATTGTCTTTATTTATGTGAACCAAGCCATACTACCTCTTTTGTCTTTCCATGTTCACAATGCAATATTCATGTTTAGATTCTTCCTTTCATGCCATCCGTAAAAAATCATCTTTCCTTTCGAATAATCCCTAACAATCCTATCAAACATAATGACATTTATATATATACATATACATCAGTATGCAAAAAAAAATACATGTGTAATAAATTCAAGGTTAAGAGGACTCCCTTTTACCATTTTGTGATCCATCATTTTCATGGACTCAATCAGTTGTCATGCGACACATTTTTTTCCAACCACTTATGTTTTTATTGAACTTCTTATCATGTTCATACTCAGTATAGGATTTAGGTGTTTCCCCTTTCTCGGGGATTGATGGCTTCCTTTCCACCTCATGCAACTTGCTTCAAGGCCCCCAAGTATGTGGTTTAACATTCAATTAAAAAATCAATAGGCAATGCAAGAGGAAACACTAAACTGACATCACAAAAGGAAATAAAATCCATAATCACAATCATAAAAGAAACTACAATTAAAACAACATGGCCTTTCATATTAAAAAATAATTAAACAATGTGCCACAAGCTCAAATTTTAAAGGCATAGCATAAAAATATAATCAGGGAGTCCAAAAATTTACTACATGTCTTGATTCCAACACTCATAGTAGTTTCAACCTTCAACCATGCATATACATATATAACAAAATAAGGTTCCCTTCCCTTTAATTATGTGGGAATCATATTCCCTTACCCACATGAGCAACACCAAATAGGTTTTCTTTCCTTCTTAGTCTCACATGAGTCTTTTTCTACCAACATCACTTCCCTTCGCCATGGGTTGAACTTGGCATGTCAATTCCTGCAAGTGTTCCCACAGTTCCTCATTCCAATATTATAGTTCTTGTTGTTGCCTAGCAAGTTTCTTTATCTCTTCCTTCTAGGCCCTAAGCTTAGTTTTCAATTCCCTAAGCTGAGCCTTCAAGTCTTCTATTCCTCCCATGTGTTGTTACACACATACAGCTTTCAGTGCATTAATGAAGAATAGGAAAAAAAATATACATGTCAGTGGTCATCTTTTTCTAGGTGGACTCAACATGTTACCTTGGTACCTACGACCTCATTAGTATACATCACATTCTTAAATTTCCATTCATAACAAGGAGAATGCATTCAAATCTTGCAAGTCATTCCAAGTTAGCATACAGAGGTCAGAAAACAGAATCCAAATTCAACTTCAAAATTTTATCTCCTTTGCATGATCAGATCAAGCCATAGTTTGAATGTAACCCAAACTCAAAAATCCAAATTATAAGAACTCTCATTTGAGTGCATAACTAAAAAAATTGATTTACTCGTTCAAATGTATCATAAATACCACAAAATCATGTATAGATAGAGAAACCTACCTATGCATTCCTTTTGGACTTAACTAATTGATTAACCTACAATGACAAATACTATCTATCTATATATATATATATATATATATATATATATATATATATATATATATATATATATATATAGATTATATATATAGCGAGAGAGAGAGAGAGAGAGAGAGAGAGAGAGAGAGAGAGAGAGATTTGAAACTAAAGGCTATGTTCATTGCAAACATAAATGAGTATATACATGAACCTAATTTCGGATACACTACATAATGTTTAATTTCCCTTTTCCCCTACCTACTAAATGCATCTTAGAAGGACCATATGATGGATTCTCCATCAAATCCTAGAGTTTCACTGAATCCTACCAGACTTAATACCATTAACATATGAAGTTGCAACATTTGTTTTATTCAAGAAGGTAGATATGAGGTTGCAGTGGGTTAACTGAACTCAAGAATTTTTAATGACAACGAGTGGATGGGACAATTTAGTCTTATTTGTTCCTTGATACACACATACCTAAGGGGAAATCCATTTCACACAGTAAGATTATTGAAATATGAGAAATATTAACATACAAATATCTAAAATGTCATAAGGATAATATGATTTACCGGAATTTAGTTTCAGAAATCAAAGTAGCCATACAAAGAGAAAAAGGCATCGAAGTTGTGAAAATATATCATGATACTCAACACATTGTCTACACATGGTGGAATATGATTATTATCAATTTCCAAACAATACAACTTTTAGGTTTGGCTTCAGCGATGATATCAAAGGAGCACAAGGATATAACAATGTGGACAATAGAGTTGAAGGATTTCCAGTGAATTGAATTTTATAACCATCATATTTAAATGTTGGTTGGCCCTAAAGATCAAGAGAATGCTATAGGAATTATTGAAAAAACTGATAAAACTAGAAAGCATCTAGAACATTTAGAGATGACATAGATTTTAGCAGCATAAATCTTTGGTGTCCTTGGACTATTGATGGCTCTATTGACACTTTTACAGTTAGATGGAAGTTTCTTCTTAATGAAAGGACATTGTAAATGCAACCACAAATGTGGCTCAAATAATATTGGAGGGATACTTCTAAGAGTTTGATCCATAATAAAAATAAAAAGAAAAAAAGTAGAAGATTTCCTACCTAGACATAATCCAAATGATTGGTACTTATGACAAAGTTAAGGTAACCATCATAATCTTTGAGCCAAGTTCGAGAACAGACTTTAATGTTCGACATAATAGTTAATCTATCCCCTACTTTAATTCTCATATGCTTGTGCTGAAAGGGAAAATGTATAGCCCATTTATCATATGGTTATGGTTATTATATTTAGGTATGACAATTATGTGCTTATGGCAATATGATGCAGTGAATTGCATGGAAAAAGAGACTGTCATAGATCTTGAAAAAGGCTCGAGTTGAGTTTTCCCTTGGAAGCATTGGGAACCCATGGGATTGAGTCATGGTTTTGTTTCTAGTTTTGTACTTCTGGTGCTATATCATTTGTTTGTGCTTGATTTGCAATTTTGTTTGTCTGGTGCATGGCTGATGAGCCCCAAAAATGGATGATTATTTGGGCTCATTCAACCTCCTAATTCGACTTAATCCACCATTCTCATTAGTTTATTGCATTTTTGTTGATTATATTTATGCTAATAGAGTGAATTGGGTTAGTCATTATGCCAACAAGTCTAATGTGTGCTTTGTGTAGCCTTTTTGGTCAATTTGGAGACAAAGTCAATGGTTGAAATGAGCACTTGGTAGCCAAATTCGTGGAGAGTATTTTTAGGAAGGTGTTCCCTTCATTTATGGGCCTTTACCTCGAATTCTCCACCATCAGCTCGGATTTCAAGGGCCACCAAATCAATTAGCACAAGGGAAGCCAAGCAAGTCAAGTAGGATTGTTGTTAACTACAAGTTTTTGGCAGCCGAGTCCCTAAAGTTTAGGAGGATTGTTGGGGTCCTCAATTTGTATAGATAAGAGGGCTTAGGGCCTAATTTTGGTTAGCCATTTGATAGCCAGTAGATAGCTAGTAGTTAGTCATTTTAGTTAGCCAATAGTTAGTCATTTTGTAGTTCGATTTTTAGGCAGTAGATTAGCTTTGCTTTCAGCACATTTTCAAGTTCTCCTTGTGGACAGTTTTGGAATGTAACATTTCTTTTGATCAATAAATATGAATCCAGCTTTGCACCAGCTCTAAATCTCTCTTAGGAGGCTGTAGCTCTTGGGGTTGGGCCCATCTCAAGCGCCCAATACTTCCTTTGTTTACTTTCGTGTGTCTTTGCTGCATTCATAAAATAAAATCTGATATTTAGATTTAAATATTGTTTTGTTATTTAGGTTGTTTTTGATGAGTAAAATAGCTTTTCATGCTCAGATTTAGTTGATAGGTTGTTAACAGAAAAATCTTCAAGAAAAGGACCATCAAACATCTATGGTTTCACCTGTCCCTTAGTGGGATCAGGAGCTGTGACTAGGATGACTTTGCTGCCCACAAAAACACTAATTTTGCTTTGCCATGCAATCACTAGTGTTTGATTTTCATGTGTAGAATTTGGTTACAATTTCAGACTTTCATTTTCTTAGTTGCATGAGTTAAAATACATGGTTCCATTTCAGGTCACACTTCTGTTCATTCTCTTTACTGGCAGCTAGCATATTAGGTCAACGTAACTAGGTCTTTGAATTTACAAGTCTTTGTTGGTTTAGATTGGAAAAACGACTTGCAGAGCACCTGTACCACTTCTTCATCTGCTTATTCTCCATCAACACCATCCACTCCACCCTCTACTTAGAATCCTTGCCTCACGTTTGCCATTTTCTCCCAAAACCCTAATTTTTGTGCAACATTGCTTCAGTCTTCCTTGAACAAATCCCACCATCCTTTCCACTCCTCATCTCCATTCCCCAAGTCCCGGACCTTTCCAGGCCCCTATCCTACCTCCATATCCATTCATGCATCTTCCCTCACTCACCCATATTCTAAAATCCACTTTTTAAACATCCTGTAGAAATTTCTGAACATCCTGTAGAAATCTCTGAACATCCTATAGAACCCCTGCAGACTTCATATAGAAGCTCACAAATGAGTTTTCTTGATAGCCAAACTTTGTGAAACTCTCTGGAAGGGTGTTAGGGACTCCTTAGACCTTCTTTGAACCTTCCCAACCTCTTCCAAGCATTTCTCCTCCTTGATCCACCCCTGCATAGTCAAGAACAGTGAAAGCATATGCATGATGAAACTGACGACTCAATCAAAAATACAAAAAGATGTTTTCTTTAGATAGAGGTAGTCTAGACACATGTATTTTACCTTCATAGAAATAATGGAATCTCTTTCAGTAGTTTGCATTTTCTTCTTTGCATAAATAGGACTAGCTGGTAGAATTAGGGTTTGCTAGGGTTTGCGCTTTCCTTCAGTTTTTCAATCTCTTTTCACAAATAGATTAGATTCCTTCGAGTTAGCTTTCATCCATCAATTAAAAAGCTTCTTCTAAGAGCTCATAAAAGTTGGTTTAAGCCCCTAGCAGACTTGTGCCAGCTGACCAAGTGACAGCTGCAGCAAGAGCTAGTACTTGTGCATACAACACCGTCACTTCCAAGTTTGTTACGAACTACCAGGTTGATAAAATTAAAGAAGGGAGTTCCAGGAGTTGCAACATTATTGCTGCAATACTGGGGCCCACCACTCTTCCTCAAACGGTTTGATATTTTGGTTACTCTGTGTAATGATTCATCCGCCAACTTAGCGGTCAAATCGGACTTCAAACTTTTATATGTCGCAACTTAATTCTTCCTTTAGATTTGGTCATTCATCGGGTACAATCTCCGTCCCTAGATTTGTAACCCCCATATCCTACAGTGTTCGCTCTTATCATGCGGTTGACTTGATCAAACTTTAGCCCGCGATGAGAGGCGGTTTTCTATCTCATTTGCTTGACACATGTCGTTCATTGTATTGCATCGCTGGGTCTCCTGACAATTCCACTTAGCGCCAAAAACGCCTCCGATATTCTGCCAGTTTTGGAGCGCGGGACCCAACTTTCACTTTAGTGCTTTTCCCATGGTTTTCGGGTTTCCCTTGTGACCAATCACTTAGGGCCTTTCCATTTTGAGGTGTTTTTCCTAGCAATGCGCGATTAGTGATTAACATAAAAAACGGCCTCTGTTTTCTGATCCAGACTTCCTAACTGCTAGTTTGTGTCCTGTGCGATCTCCATGGGCGTCGGTCAATGTGCTTTGACCAAGGTCCTTATAGTTCCTTTTTGGCTACAAACTGTCACCGTCCAGAGGTCTTCCTGATAGCTCATTGTTCACAAGTTTTTGAAATCTGTCATGATTTGATACAGTCATAGAACTCTAATAATTTTCATGGATCCAATTCGGATCAATGAAGTGGAAGGTGGCTATTGCTGATGAAGATTGGGTCTCCTCCTGAAGTACCTTCACTTCTTAAAACATGTGTGTCTTCCCAGAACTATGTAATACGATACATTTTCATAACCTAGAAAAGCATGAACCAATTTCCTATATTATGCATGAAGAAAGTTGTTGAAGGGAATGAAAGCATGAGTGAGATATTATTGTAGAAATGGAGATGGAAAAATATGACAATGAAATCTACCTTGTAACATGAACCAATTATTGAATCAAAGACAACAAATTCCAAAGCTCATGCAAGAACTAGAAATCTATGTTTTTGGGGCTACTGAATGGTCCCTTCCTCAAGTCATGGTCCTAGAGGGAGGAAGTGAGGCCGAGACACCTGCTGACAAACTTATGGTGATCCTTTTTCTCCTTGCTAACCTGCTACTTGAAAGAAGGTACAAATGGAAGCAAACTATCACACAACCAATCTAGTATATGTTAGAATATTATATATATTACGGAGCAATGGAACACATAAAATATTGCAGAAATATAAACAAAGAAAATGCACAAAACAAGAGAGACACAGATATACGTGGTTCACCCAGTTTGGGCTACGTCCACCTCGAACAGCCAGTCCTTCCTTTCTATTATCCAGCAAAAATGAAGAGACACAACCTACAGCAAAGCCGCTGTAATATCCTCTGTTTTCTCTCACAGTCTCACCTCTTTGTTTCCCGCTCACACAGAATACACCTCTATCTCCGCCTCAAAATACAATGCCCTCATACAAAGAGAGGGGTTGCCTTCTAGGGCAAAAAACCCTAAACTAAATATAAGTTCTACCGTCAGATCATCCGCCTAATGAACGGCTCAGATTGACTAGAAATTACTATACTTTTACACAAGGCAATTTTACAGCTGTTTTTAGCTTTGGGGGCGCTGCCCCCGAACCCCCCCCGCCAAGGGGGGGCTCCCAAAGGTCGTAGCCACCATCCCCCTGGACCCCCCCTGCAGCGAATATTTTACGGGTGGCAACGCATTTTGAACTAGGGTCCAATGTGGTGGTACTTTTGAATATAGAAGATAATCAGGCTCCACACCCAATAGTATACACTACTGTAATGGAAATGCATCTACTAAGAAAATGAACAATTAAACTATGAATCTATACTAGCATACATGTACAACAAAGAGGAGCCTTGGCTACTAGGGTTGGGACCTAACCCAAGAGCTTCAACCCTCTGAGTTAACTCAGTGTTGGCTCAAAGCATACCTAATTCTTATTACCAAAACAATGGATTACATAAAAAATAGTCACAAGTATTGTAGCTCAAAAATAGAGTAGATTTTTACAATAAAAAATCACAATCCTACTGAGGTCCTAGGCCTATATACTTATACATCTGAAGTCTCCAACAACTTCCTTAAAATTAGGGAGGCTCAGCTCCCAAACTAGAGATAAACTGATGCTTTGTCTTTCACTTGCTCGACTGTCTTCTAGTCCTCATGATTTGGCTGTTTGCACTCCGAGCTGATGGAGGAATATTCAAATGGAGGGGTAGTAAATGAGGAGGATTTACCTCCTATAATCCCTCTCCTTTGTCCTATTTGAGTTTTGACCATGGTCTTAATCCTTTAATCCTGCATTAAATGCACATTAGACCACAAAGCAAAATATCCAACTCTAACTCATCTCATAAAAAAGATATAATCGAAAGTATGCATTAAGTTATGAGAATAGTTGGTTTGACTAAGCTAGGAGGTGAATTAAGGCCCATATAATTACCCAATGATGAGACTCATCATCAACCCCCTACTGAAAGTGTTTCTCATCCTCTTAGCAACTTAGTCAATATCCATATACTTCATGGCTTTGGCAGCCAATCTGACATCCCATGCCTCTGTTGTCTTCTCTTCTTCATATTCATATAAGCCTGCTTTCTTTTCTACTTCTTCCCACTACCTCTTTTATTCTTCATATTTCCTCCCTTCTAGCATCCATAGGAGTAATGTTGGATTGAGTTTTAGGCCTATCCAATTGACCTTCAACCTTTGCATAGATTGCTTATACATAGGTGTCCTGTTGAGTGCCTCTCTCAACCTTTGAGGGTAGTGATATTCTCTTATCTTCAAGTTGTGTGGAAGCGTGTTCCATCTCCTTAGGAAAGCATGTATACTATCATCTCCTAGTAGCCTAAACATGTCCTCAAAATGTGAATTTGCTTGATCTTGGGCAACAAGATATCTAGGTGCCAGCTAAGGATAATTTGCAATCAAATTATGGGTACTGATGAGGGCCATAAGATTTGATTGTTCAGCTCTGATCAAAAGAGGTTCAGTCTGCTCTCTGGCCAATATTCTTTTCATCTCTGCAGCTCTTGAATCCTCATGGTTCATCCATGAAGCTAGAGCCATTAATTGTAGATCTCCTAGCTTGGCGTTAGGGTCCCAAACATTCATGTTTGTGAGGGCCATGTTGTGCAAATAAAACTTAGCAATTTTGGCCCTATCCTCTACAATACTTTGATCACAAAGATCAATAAACTGGCTGTAGTCCTGAAATGGCATGGTTCCCCTCTATGCTAGTGTCTTAATCTGAAATTGTAGCAATTGTTCTTTGAGGTAAAGAGCATAGGACTCAGCTAGAATCCTACATTGTATTGCCTCCAAGGAGAGGTTGGTCATACATGCTTGTTGGTTCTCTCTTTCCTGCAGCTATCCCCTCAGCCATGCATTTTCTCTCTCAAGTTGACTTCTCATTATAGCTTCTCTATCCCTTAAGTCACTTAGCTCTTTGCCCATTTCTTTGAGTTTCTCTTCCATGTACCCAATGTATTCCACCCCCTTTGATTTGGCGATCTCCATCCCTTGGTGGGTTTTGGCCCTCTCCTTCTCAAGCTCGAAGAACAGTCGGATGGAAAATTTTTGAGGTACTACCCTACCTCCTTCAATAAACCAGTAATAGGGGTCCAGGTTAGGTTGGGGGTTGGGTTCCTTTGTCTCTGGGCCTTCCTCTTTGGCTTCTTCCTTCTCCCCTACCTTGCTTTCCAATTTCTGTGCCTATTGTAATTTCAGCAGAGTATCCTATAGGACTGTTTTTACTTCCTGTAGGTTTTGCTGTGGATCATGTAGGATTGCATTACCCTTTGAGGAAGTTGATCTAGTAGTAGGCCTCCTCACATAGGTGATAGGTGACTTAGGGGAAGGCATCTTTTTCTTTTTGTGTAGGGGAATCTTCAATCTCAATAGGAATTTTTGTTGATTTTCTGGCTTCCCTTGTTTTATTCTTGTGCTCTTTCTTGTTCTAAAATATAGTGGGGTTTGCCTCCTGCTTTTTCCTTTTTTCTTGACTGGGGTGCTGAGAGCAGTGAGGGCAGCTAATGCCTCTCTCTCAATGGCCTCTGGAGACACCCTAGGTGACTCCTTATTTTGTTCTTTCCCCTCTGCTTTATTGCCTTCTTCTTCTATGTTTTTCCTGTCTTCTTCCTCTTTTGGATCTTCATCATCTCTATCAGTTTCCTCCTTAATTTCCTCCTTTGTTTCTTCATCATCCTCCTTCTCTTCTCCCTCTTCTTCTTCAGATTCATCATGTTCCTCTGTGTCATCTTCTTCTTCATCCATCTCATCCTTATCTTGCTCTTTATCTTCATCTCCCTGTTTTTCCTTCTCTTCATTGACAATAGGACTAACATCATAAGTTAGGGCTTTAATGTCATCCTCTGCTAGCAAGTCTCTAAAGATTGACCATGTTATAAAGATTCTGAGGTTTTGGAGGGAATATTAAATGAGGATCCTAATCAACCCATGGTTAGGAAATTGTTGGGAATTCCCTTCCTTCACTTTATTGCTGGAGTCTATGAGTGATTGCAATAAGAAATAGGGTATGCTGAGTCTTTGGTGAGGTGGTGTTTCTATCCCAAATCTTAATTCCTCAAGGATCCTGAAATGATAGCCATAAAAAACACTATATCTACCCTCACATGAGATGTATTTGATGAGTTGGTAACCTACCTCACTCCATGGATATGGTAGACTATCCCTCCTTACTCCATTTTTGTCGTCAGTGGGTTCTTCACCTTCTAAATCGAATTTCCTTTTAGCCACCTGGCTGTCTCCTTTGTCTTCTTTTCTCCATGGAATTCCTAGGGGAAGTGTGGTGACCTTGCTGATCTATGGGGTGAGATCTATAGTGAGGCCCCTTACTACAACAATGGCATGGATTTTGTTGTGTGGAGTGAGGGAGTGAACATATTCTTGAGCCACCTCATCATCATACCCTATGAATTTTTTGAAAAACCCCATCCAATTGTGTCTTATAAATATTTCAAGTACTTGTAGTTGTTGTTGGATTCTCACAATGTTTGTGGGCTCTCTCCTATTAAACCCTCCTGTCATCTTTCTGGTGAAGCTTGAGGAGAAAATGAGAGGGTTGACACAATTTTTCAAATGTAGGAGCAAAACATAGTTGACTGTGTGTGTAATTTACTTCTCACAGTTGCTAAAGTCATTAGATTTTGGAGGATCCCTAGTGTATTTTCTTGTAAAGGGGGATGAAATTTTAGAGCCTACCTCTTTAGAATGGTTGTAGTGGCCTATTCCCGTGATATCCCCTCTTGAACTCTTCTCTACCTATCCTGTAGACTATCTCTGTGTATCGTGTATATAATCTCTATGTATCTTGTAGACTGTATCGTGTAGGAATTCCTATGCATGCTCCTGTAGGAATTCCTGTGCAAAATGATGAATCTTTGCTTCTAGTGGGTGGCCTGGGTTATGAGAGTGACTTGAGTGAGGGGGTTTCGAGGAGGTGAAATACATGAATGCATGGGAATGATGTTTTATTTCCCTTTATGGTGATTCAGGGTGAGGTGGTGTGCTGGCAGCAAAGGTACGTTGCCATTTTTGGACAATTGGTCTCCACTACCACCTCACCATTTCCCATTCCTTGTAATCAGATCCCACCTCATAGATCCGTATTTTAATCACTTTTTGTCCTACTATTTCTATGTCTTTGAGTTGACTGTAGCCACGTGTGATAGGACACTCGTTCTGCATGTGTTGACTGAACAAAGGTGGCCAAGATAACTAGCCACCTTTTCACTTATAAACCAACTATTGTAACCCTTACAAATTTTGACTACATGATGCATATGAGTGAGTGAGTGGGATACTTACCTATAGTTTCGATGCTATGCTGCAGTTGTCAAAGACCAGAGGTGCTGCTTTGTATATTTGCTGCATGCCATTCTTTTTCCTCCTCTTGCTATCTTTTAACGGTTTCTTTTCTTTTGCAGGTATTTGTGGTTGAAGATATGATGTTGCTGTTGCTCTGGAGCTCCTGGATCATCCTAGTGAAGACTTGTTGCTGGTGTGATTGGCATTCTATGGGATAGGCTACTACAAGATTTCCTATAGATGCTTCTCCCTCAAAATTCTTTAATCATGTTGCTGGCTAGGTTTGTGAGGATGGTGTAATGAATGGAAAGGAGTAGAAGTGTGTAAAGAAAAGGATACTTAGGTAATGCTCTTACTCCTCTTCTTTTTCCTTTTTTTTTCTAAGACTCGCAAAACCTGTTGAAACTAATTTTTTTGTTTTGAATGGTGAGTGCAGGGATGATGATGGTGCACGAGGTGAGGTGCTAGATCATGCATAGGGTGAATTTTAGGGACCTAACAAACCTATCATGTGCCTTCGGATTGCTTCATATAGGTTTTTTGGGTCACTGTAATTCCTACAGGATCATCTTGTAGGTTTTCAGGGGATCCTATAGGAATACATGGGATCCTATAGAAAACACAGTTTTTGCATAAATTGAAGCAATGGAGTTGAAAAATGATAGAAATGATGAAGGTATGCATGGTAAGGAGTGGAGGAGATGAATATGTGAGCGACAGGGTTCCCTTTGGATCCTCCTTTGCTCCTTGACTATCTTTCTTGCTCACCTGCAAATGACAATTATATTTTTCTGCCTTTTTTTTTATTTTTTTTTAAAAGAACTAGGCTACCTCAGAGAGGTTTTCACCCTAGCTGTTTGCCTGGGGTGCCTCCAGGAAGGTTTTCACCTAGGGATCTTCTTATTTTTTTCTTGTCTTTTTTCTGTTTTTTTTCTTCATCATTGGGCCGCCTCACGAGGTTTCCAACCCAAAGATGGGACTCAAGCACCTCATGGAGGTTTTCACTGGAGTCCTTATTCTTTTTTCTTTTTTCTTTTTCAGTGACTTGATGAGGGAGGAGCTGGAACTTGCTCCACCATCTTCCTGTTTTATTGATATTATCAATGAATTCTTGTTTTGATAAAGGTCTCTTGTACAATTTCAATCAATGCCCATTAACAAGCAAAGGAATGGCTTCTTCATCTATAGTTATGATTTGCACTGAACCATTATCATGGCATCTTTCCACAACATAAGGTTCAAGCCATCTTGTCCTTGACTTGCCCTTGAAGTATTTATACCTAGAATCATATAACAATGCCCAATCACCCTCCTGAAATTGCTTCTTCTTAATATGTTTATCATGCTAGATCTTCCTCTGAAGTTGAACTATCTCTATATGTAGGAGGGCCTGCATTCTGAATTCATCCAAGCCATTCAATTGGAACAATCTCTCTTTTTGTGCATTGCTAAGATCCAAATCTAGTTGGGATACCATCCTTAATGTGTTATATTCAAACTCAATGGAAAACAAGGCCTTTTTCCCATAGATCAGCTCATAGGGTATGAATCTAGTGGTGGTCTTCCATGTGGTATTTTAGGACCAGGTGGCCTCAACTAGTCTTTCTACCCAATCCTTCTTGTTTCTTCTCACTACCTTGGTTAAGATGCCCTCCAGTGCCTTGTTGGTCACCTCCACTTTCCCATTAGCTTGTGGATGATAGGGAGTGGAGGTCCTATGCTTGATCTTGTGATGGCTGAGCATGTCTTCAATCATGTTGGAGGTAAACTCGATGCCTTGGTCTGCGACTAGCTCTCTAGCGTACCCAAATTTGTAGAATACATTCTCCCTTAGGAACTCAACCACCTTTTATTCTCTTGTTGTCTTAATTGCCTTGGTTTCAACCCACTTAGTCAAATAATCAGTGCACAAAATAATGTACTATTTTTTCTTTGAAGGAGGGTTGATAGACCCAATGAAGTCCATGCCCTAATTGCCAAATGGCTCAAAAGTCACTTGAGGATGCAGGGGCATTTCATCTCTTGGAGTAGGCCTTCCCATCCTCTGGCACCGATCACACTGACTAGTGTACTTTTTCACATCTTTATGAAGAGTGGGCCAATTATAGCATGCTTGTAACACTTTGAATGTTGTCCTCTTTGCTGCAAAGTGACCTCCACAAGGCCCATCATGACAGGTCAAAAGGATGTCAAAGACTTCCTCTTCCCTGACATAGCTTCTCAAAGTTTGATCTGGGCCAAGTTTGAAAAGATTGCCCCCAGTCCAAGTGAAGGGGGCAATTTTCCTGACTATCATTCTCTTTTCTTTGTAGGGAAAGTTTGGTGGGAACTGTGCTGATACCAGATAGTTTGCTATATCAGCAAACCATGGAGAGAGAACTAAAGTAGCAACCAAGTGCTTGTTTGGTAATTGGTCATCCACCATTTCTTCACCTACATGAACATTTACCCTAGATAAAAAGTCTGCAACAACATTTTCCTTACTAGGCTTATCAACAATGGTTAGATCAATCTGCTGTAATAAAAGCAACCATCTTATAATTCAAGGATTCACATCTAGTTTGTTCATTAAATATTTGATTGCAGCATGGTTAGTATGCACAAATGTTTGATAGGTTGTAATGTAATGCCTAAATTTGTTTAATGAATGCACAACAGCTAGGAGTTCCTTTTCGGTCACTGCATAATTTAGCTTAGCATTTGACAAGTTCTTACTGATAAAATAGATGGAATAAGGTAGTTTTCCTCTACCTGACCTAGGGCTACTCCTATGGATTTGTTTGAGGCATCAACATGAATATGAAAGGGGAGGGCCCAGTTTGGGCCTTGGAGAATTTGTGTAGTGGTTAACCTACCCTTTAGAATGTCTAAGGCCTCTTGACATCTTTTTGACCATATAAAATCAGAATCTTTGGCCAACAACCCAAATAAAGGAGAGGCCAACTTGTTGAAGTCCTTTATGAACCTTCAGTAGTATCCAACTAACCCTAAGAAACTTCTGACATCTCTCTGCTTTTGAGGAGGTGGGACCCTTTGGATGATGGCTATTTTGTTTCGGTCCAACTGCAGTCCTTGCTAAGATATTGAATGACCTAGCACGGTGTTTGGTCAATTTAGTGTTTCTAAATTGATTTCATTAATTGTCAACTCGGGGCTTGTAAGCTGATGAAGTGAAGGTGTACTATATGTACTTAAGCAACCTCTTAGATCTTTTTGTCGTTTGGGGGTGTTGTTTGTGGTCAATTTATCTTCCTAAGATGGAATGGAGATTTTATAAACAGATGAGTGATAGTGTGTGTAAGGTGATTTCTAAATTAGTGAGTGTGTGTTACTGGTGGTTTCTAACTACCTTCTAAACTTGCAAAGAAAAAGCTTGAAAAAGATAACTTGAAATGAAACTGAAAGCAAAGAAGAAAAACCACTTTTTAATAGCACTAGTCACTACTCATGCTGCTACAATAAAAAGATAAGAAAAACTACTTTAAAGACCAGTTATAATGTTTAACTCTTCCTAACTCTCTGCTTCCAACATATGGTATTATGTGAAACACGATTAAGAAGTAGTTAGAGATAAGTCTAAAAAGTATTCAAAGCAAGCTGTAATTTATTAGTATTCTGATCTCTTAAAGATGAACAGCTTATGATAAAGAGACCATCAATATGTTAGCATACAACTTGAGAAACTAAACTAGAAATCATCTAGGAAAACAAAGTAAAGGCAGCAATTATGAATATGACAACTGAAAATACTATTAGAGATAAAGCAAATACACAAAGACACACAATCCCGGGCTAACACCTGCAGAAAACAGTCCTGATCAGTTTAAAGTAAATGCTGGAAATGAAATGACAGTGAAAGTAAATCAAATCTGTACATGTGTTAAAGAAAAGGAAAATTGCTGAATTCAAAAGAAGGAAATGGCAAGAACATAAAGGTAAATTATTGTACAAAGGCTGTTATGAACGGGGGCCCTCCATCCACAAAGCCCAAAGAAAGATCAGCTACGTAAATGAGTCAAAACAACAGTCTTCTATTAATTCATAATGCAAAAATTATAGTCAAAAAGTGCTGAAACAGCAGCTTCAAAACAAAGTTTCTGTGCTCACTAAAAGCGTAGCAATTACATAAACAAAACAACTAAAAACTAATCCTTAAGCGTGTGCAGACGCTGGATTTTATAAGCGTATGAACAACTGCCTACTGCGTAAAACATGAAACTAGAAATTAACTGACAACATGCTAATTAAATGGTTCAGCAACACGTCAATAGGTCCGTGGGTGATCTGGAAAGTCGTCATGGAGGTTGAATCCAAGGTTGGATCCTATCTCCCATGACCTGCGTAGAGTGGAGGAGTTGCCATCTGGAGTGACGTAACCTTTCAGCTCACGCATCACCATTTGAGCTGGCTTTGTTGACCGAAGTTGGATCTTCATTGACCGGAGGTATGCGTGGGTTGCTGACCAAGCCAATAGCACAGGAACCTTCAACATCTTCATTCCCACGTGCCCATGTGATTCGTTTTTCAAAATGACACGTGGAACATGGAGATCAATGAAAAGGCTGCGGAATTGCTGAATGGCTACGGAATTGCCAGACAACTGTGGAAACTCTGTGCATATGTCAAAAATCTAGACAAACAGTCAAACATTTAGCAAAGTCAACCAATCATGCTTAAAGACATCAAATGTAATGATTTGGGTAAGTTTATGAGGAAAATAGGGCAAAAGAGAGGGATAAGTGAGAAAAGCTGTAGGTAATGATGGATAATTAGGTGCAAGTTAGAGGCTCTACATACCCCCACTACGAGGGTGTTGCATGTCCTCATGCAACGAAAATATTGTTTAATCCATCTGCTGAGATGCCTCTGCTAAGACATCTAGTCTTCTCCTCTTCCTCTGTGTAGCCACATTGACTCTTTGTCTTTTCATCAAGCATCTGAATCTTAAATTGATCAAAGCTGTGCTTAGTTCCTGCATTTCTTCTTTAGCTTTTTGTTTTCTTTTTGCCAAAGACCCATATGAAGCATTGTATTATCGTGAACCATCTTGTCCACATTGCTCTTTTCCTTCAGTTTTTCATTTTCCTGTTTGATGTGGTGATTTAGTACCTCTAGCTCAAATACTTCTTGCTTCAGTGATTGAACCTGCTGTTCAAGAGGTAGAACAGTGCTTGGACCAGCAGTAGCTTGTTCTAATGTCTCCAAGTAGTTATATACTCTCTGCTGATCTGGGTAATCTCCGGTGACCTTTTTGGACTAGGTTCATGCTTAAATTCAGGTTCATGCTCAAGAGGACTTTCCTCACGTGGAGGACTAGTCTCAACCTGCTCAACATGTGGAGGGCTTTTCTCAAAGTCAAGTCTTGTAGCAACCTTCTTAGGTGTGCTCAAGTCAATAAAGAATGACTCTTTGTTCTTTGTGGCCCTTATTTTGCCTTGTAACCTGCTGCTCCTCCTCACGGTGGTGATGCTCTGTTTTTCTTTTGGTTGCTTCTGCTTTCATTTTTGCATCTTCTTGGAAAGGGAAGCCTCATGAAGTTGGGCCAACCTATGTGCCAATGGCTGAGTGTCCTCTTCACTGGAATTTTCAGGAGTGAGGTAGGTTTCTTGGGCTATAGCTTTTCCTTTATCTTTCTTTTGTTTCTTCCTACTCTCCTTTTTCTTTTGAGCAACCTCTTGTACAATTTCTTGCAGGGTCTCTGTAATGATTCCTTGGGCTGGTTGGTTAATGTCTACAACAGGCTCAAGGTCAATTTCTTCCTCAGAGTTATGGGTAACATTTTCTTCTTCAATAAGGTCTTGGACAGTTTCTTCTTGGACAGCAGTTTCTGGGGTAACCTCTTCTCTTTTTCTTCTACTCTTTCTAGGCACAGAGGCTTCTCCTGCCTCTTGGAAGTGGTTCCTCACAAGAAATCTTTCCCAGGTATCCCTTTTGGTCTTTAACTGTTCTTCAATTAGTATTTTGACAAGCCCATGATGATATAAATGTGGCTCAATGTTTCTTGGGTTTCTTTGGACTATGGAGCACATTTTTCTAAGGCTTGAGAGTAAAAATTATGGAAGGTTAATGTCATGCTCTCCTAAGAAATGCATCATAATTTTGGCATGATAAACATATAGAACTCCAAACCTTGCCTCACATGTAAAGAATTTTTGTACTAGTAGAAGCAAAGTTGTCCATTCTTCTTTGACAAGATTAACAAGGATTCCCTTTGTAAAGATGCTAGTGTCCATACCTGGATTCTTTAGAATTTGCTTCCATTGCTGGTCTTGTACTAATCGGTTTTTGAACCATCTCTCCCCAGTTTGTGGTAGTGAAGTGGCTTGTGCCAAACTGCTCTCGGTGACTGTAAATTTCAGATCTCCTATCTCCACTTGGTTGTCTTTGTCTTTGAAAGAACGTGCAAAAGTCTTTGTGACCCCTCTATGATAACCCTTGAATTTTTTAATGCACTGGAGCCAATTTGCCTTCTGCAAAGCGTCTTTGACTTGGGGATATCCTTCCAGAAATTTGGAGCCCTCTGGCTCTGCGCTCAAAAGTTTACCCATCAGTTCCCTGGCTTGTTTTACGGCTCTATTTTAATACTTTGGAGAAAGGGTTATACGGCTTCAACAGTGGCTTCAACACAACAACTTTACGGCTTCAACAGTGGTTTCAACACAGTAGATTTACGGCTTCAACATAACAGCCGTAATACACTCACAACAATGGTCAAAGTTTAGCAGAGGAGAAAAATGAAACGGAGTATGGTTATGGTGGCAGAGTAGTGAATAAGGCAGAGCAGTGAATAAGGCAGAGCAGTGAAAAACAAGGAAAATGCGGAAGTGAATCAACTGCGTGAATGAGATTATACATGCGTAGGAGGGTTATGAATGATGAGAAGAAACGGTTAAGTCCCTAGACTTCGGTCACGAGTGTACATTTGGCTGCGGAATCATAACGCAGAGAGCCGTAGTGCAATTGTCTACGTCACTTAGGTACAAAAATTTTAATGGAAGAGCAGTCGTGTGTGAGCTTTAAAATCGTGATGAATGGTGGTCGTTAAGGCTGAGAGATACGGGGATTTTGGTCGAGTAATGGAGAGGATTGGTAATCATTACATTAAATGGCAAAAAACACAACCCGTAAACCATGCAAAATGTTATAACCGTAGGTTTAGAAATTAGATCATACCTTAGGTGTCCGTGTTTTGATTCCTTTTTCTTCTCTGACACTAACCTTTCATTGTTTGTTGCTGCTACATGACCTTTTTCAATTTTTTTTTCTGATGACTTTTGTACTGCAGATTTCTTCTTAAAACAGACTGTGTTTTTTTTATGCAGGTGCAGAAAGCGTATTGGCTGCGGAATTGGGATATTGGCTGCAGAATTGCTCCTCAGCTGCAGAAACTACAGTAATACCGTTCTGTCTGCACAAAATAACTTTAGCTGTGTGAAATAAATCTGACAATGACTTTATTGGTGAGGTGGAATGTAATGGATGGATGGATGGAAAGAAATGAGGTGGAGTGAGAATGATTGGATGAATGAAATGGTGAATGAAGTGGATGAAATGACGAAATGAAATGGAAGAAGCGAAATGGAATGAAGATGATGGTGGAAAATATA